>JAJLVP010000325.1:0-42110 GCA_030570435.1 Pichia ethanolica | reverse complement strand
ATTTTTATCATGGTATTTTTATAGTTTACCATTAATTTTGGATAATTGTGGATTACCTAAATTAATTATAATTATAATGTTTATCATTCATGAATGGTGTTGGAATAAATATCCAAGTTCACCATTAAGTAGTTTTTGTTTGGTTACGATATTAAGTGTACTTGTTATAAGTAGTTATAAATGTCAAGATGATGATGATGATGATGATAATAATAATAATAATAATACTAATAATAATAAGAGTGATAAAATTGAAGAGGGCAAAAAGGAACAGTGATGACGTATTAAAAAAAGAAAATATTAAAATAATATAATTCGATCTATATATATATAATATATAATATCTCGTGTAAATAAATTTGAAGATAGAGTAGTTTAATTTAAATAGATAAATTACAACATTGTTGTGTGTGGTTGATTTTAGTCGAGTCGAGTGGGGGTCGATCGCCGCTGCTGTGCCACTTAATAAAAAAAAAAAAACCAGAAAAGCGGGCAAGCGAAAAAGAAAAAGAAAAAGAAAAAGAAAAAGAAAAAGAAAAAGCTACTAGAAATCTCTAAATCTCGTGGAAGGAAAAATCGAAACATTTTTTTTGCCACATTTGCCATCCATTCATTGCAATTGCACGACACAGAATATGTAATATTTAATATTTAATATTTAATAATACAATTCAGCCACACCAATACATTTCATTTATTTATTTATTTATTTATTTATTTACTCATTAATTAATTAAGTAAAAATTTTCCCGCTTTTGTCTACAACAATGTTGTATAACTATAATATAATAGTATTATATCACTCTATATCAATTAAGAGAAAAAACTTCGTTTGAGAAATTTAATTGTAAATTAATTGTAAATTAATTGTAATAGATGGATTGGCAATTGACATCTTGCACGGTATTTATTATTTATTATTTATTTATTTATTATTTATTTAGTTTGTTAGTTAGTTAGTTAGCGTTTTAGTTATTTCATTATTTAAAGACAACTAATACACATTATTTAGCTATTTTTTTTTATTATATAGACAAACAGACACCAAACAATTTTTATCAAATTTTATCAAATTTTTTAATCCCCTATTTTTTATCAATACTTTTATATTTCATTACTATTATTATATCTTCATATAATTGGTTGATTCAATTATTATTACTACTATTTTATTTCTTATTTAATAATTAGAATCTTATTGTCAGGTTTACAATAATATTCTTATCAATCATATTTATATCTATCATATATTAACTTATATGTTTAATTTCACTATATCAATTTAATTAATTAGTTAATTATTATTATTAATATTACTATTATTATTACTACTATTCTCATTCTTATTCTTATTATTACTATTATTATTATTATTATTATTTTTATTTTTTATATATCCCTCTTTTACAATTGAAAGATTTTCATGTATCAAAAAAAAAATTAAAAAAATTTATAAAATAAAAATATTTATAAAATTTATTATATTTTCTTATAAGAAAAAAAAAATGGATCTAAAAAATAATAATTCATATTCACCAAATAATCAATCAGATTTAGAACCTTTCGTTAAAGATTCTGCAGCTTCAAATTCAAAAGAATTATTAAATGCTTATATTTATGATTTTTTATTAAAATCAGGTTTTGATTCATCAGCTGCTGCTTTCTTTAAAGAAGCAAATATACCAATTGTTAAAAATAATGAAAAATTAGTTGATAAATTTTATTTAATTAATTCAAAATCTTCATTACCAAAATCAAAAATGACAATGGATACACCACAAGGTTTTATTTATGAATGGTGGCAAGTATTTTGGGATATTTTTAATGCTCGTACAAATAGGGGTAGTTCAACAAATGCTTCTCAATATTATCATTTTATAAATTTAAAACAAAAATCAGATCAATCAAATCAATCAAATAATTCAAATCAATCAAATAATTCAAATCAATCAAATAATTCAAATCAAAATGATGAAATTCAAAATAATGAAAATTCAAATTTATCAATACAATCAGGAAATGAATTATCATCTTCACAAAATGAAAATATGTGGAATCAAAGAAGGCAACAAGATTATGCTCGTTATCAACAACAAATAATTCAACAACAACAACAACAACAATCAGTTCAACAAAGAAATATTCCACAGCAATTACAACCAACTCCTGATACTTCAGTTATTTCTCCTGTTCCACCAAATTCTGCTTCAATACCTTCAAATGTTCATCATCCACATCCACATCAACAACAACCAACACCTCCAAATCATCCTCAACATCAACATCCAAACCTTCCTTCACATCAACATTATCCACACCAACAACAACAACAACAACAACAACAACAACAACAAATTCCACAACAATTACCTCAACAACCACCTTACACATCACAAAATCTGCAACATTCAAATAGTTCAAGTAGAGTTAATAATGGTAATTTAATTAATCAACCAGGTTCACCAAATTTTTCAAGACCTCAAAGTGTTCATCATAATCCACAACAAGTTCAACCACCACAACATTCTCCAAATATTTCACATGCTCATACTCCACATTCACCTCAACATTCTCAAATGTATATGCCTTATAATCAACAACAACAACAACAACAACAGCAGCAGCAAACACAGCAAACACAACCAAATCATTCAAATCAACAACCTTTACCAAATCAACAGATACCATATGGAGCTCAACAAAACCCAAATTTACAAAGAAGAGTAATTCCTGGACAACCTGGTGATTTGAATCAACAACAACAACAACAAATATTGAGAAATCAACAAGGTATTCCACAAAATCCAAATTATCAAACTTATCCAAATCCACAGCAAAATCAAATTCAACAACATCAACAATTTCTTATGCAACAACAACAACAACAACAACAACAAAATTTAGATTCTGCATCCTCTATAAATCAAAAACAACAAATAATGAGATCTGGTCCACAACAAAAATTATCTCCAAATAAAAGACAACGTCTTGATAATGATATCGTAAGTCCTTTTACCGTATCTGCTTACCCTTCACAACAACAACAACAATCAATGCAACCTCATAATCATAATCATAATCATAATCATTCACAAACTCATACACCTTCAAATTTATCCGAATCTCAGCAACCACTTATGGCTCCACCAAATTCTCAAATTCCAATTCCACCTCCTCAACAACAACAACAACAACAATTACATATTCCTCAACAACAACAAAGGCAACCATTTTCAAATGTAAATGGTAATTCAGGTCCTCATAAACGACAATTACCAACAGATAGTGTTAAAGAATATGGTGAAGGTTTAAGAATGTTAGAAACAGATAATAGGAAGAAATTAACAAATGCAAATACAACTGCAAGTTCAAATCCAAATACAAACGTAAATGCAAATACAAGTTCAAATCCAAATCAAAATCAAAATCAAAATCAAAATCAAAATCAAAATCCTAATACAAGTTCATTGAAAGTTGAACCAGGTTCTCAATTTGCTGAATTCTCAAATATGTTAGGTCAATTACAACAAAATGTTTCATTAAACAACAATAACACTAATAATAACACTAATAATAACACTAATAATAACACTAATAATAAAAATAATAATACTAATAATTTGAGTAATATATCACCTGCAAATGCTATTTCTCCTTCAGTGAAATCTCCAGTTACTAGAAAAACAACTGCTCCAAGTACGGCTGCTCCAACTCCTTTATCAAATGGTACAATTCCAAATGTTAATACAAATACAAAAAAGAAATCAAGAAGACCAAGAAAAAATTCAACAACTTCTGTACCTGCAACTCCAAAAACTCCAAATAATCCAGGTACTCCAAATTCAAATTCAGGTAATGTAAACTCAAAACGTGGTAGAAGGAAAACTCAATCATCTGCAAATACTCCAGTTATAAAAGAAGATGTACCAAAACCTTTAGAAAGTGTTACTGAATCTTTAAAAAATGATCAAAATGATTCAAAAATTCAATCTACTAATTCTTCAAATATTGATGTTGATAAACAATCAACTGATAATAAAAAGGGTAAAAAACCGAAAACTCCATCGGGAACATCAATTTCTAAAACTCCTTTAAATAAAGTAAATGATCAAGATTCAAAATCAAAATCTTCTACAACACCAGTTTCAACGACTTCTGCAACAGTACAATCAATTGATCCAACATCTTCAATTATCCCAACATCAACAACCTTACCTACAGCACCACAAGGGGGAACAACAAATCAATCTACTGAACAACGAAATCAATCAAATCAAGGATTTAATATTAATAATGATGCTCAATTTTTAGGTGAATTTAATAATTCTGAACAATTTTTCGACTTTGGCCTTTATTCAACTGAAGATGCATCAGAAATGTTACCTGAATTTTGGGGAGATCCAGTTGATAGAACAGAATTGTGATAGAAATATTATTATTTATCATTCTTATTATTATAAAACATATCGTTAATGTTTATTACAATGTTTTTTTCTTTAATTTTTTATTTTCTCTTTACCAAATTGCTCAATTTACTTCTTTTCATGTCCATGTATTCTAGATTATTATTTCATTTCTTCAAATGTTTTACACTCTTTTACCAATCAATGACTCATAATTATGATCTTTTCCAAAGCTTTACATATTTTACCCATTTGAACTCGACTTATTTTTCCCATTTGTTATATCTACTCTCCCTCTGTTACTTTGTTATTTACTTCTAACTTATCAACACTTTTGGTTTTTCAATAATTGAACTTTTTGTTCTTAGAGAGAATTTGCTAAATTTCTAGCAATATTCATCAGATACTTTTCTATTTCGCAGATATTTGTACATTTTATTAAAATCTTTAAATATTTAAATATTTAAATATTTTATCTCTTTATTATCATATTTTTTTATAGAACATTTTTTTATAATATTTTCCTATGTTTTCTCAAATATATCATTTTTTCATGTTGGTTTTAGCATGAGTAGTATGAACAATTTTTGTTTTATTACATTTTATTTATATTTATATATATCAATATACATATATACATTAATTATTATATTATTTTTTCAGATAAAATCATTCTTCTTCCTTTTCTTTTCTTTTCCTTTTTTTTCGAAACTGTTACTGTTTTTTATTTCGTATGATTTTATACAATTATTACAATTTATAAAGTTATGATAGAAAAATTAATCAAAATATTAATCAAATTTTTATTTATAATTTATATTTTAAATTTATTTACTAACTTATTTCCTCTTTGGCTTTGGTTTGACTTCATCGTCTTTACATACATGAATCCTAACTGTATTTGTATAATTAGGACTATTTCCTTCATAACCTTTACTCCAATCATAACTTAAAGCATATGCAAATAACATACCTGTTCTATTAAAATTAACAACTGGAATAGTTGCACCCAATTGTGGAAAACCTTTTAAACGATGTCTTGAATCTTTATCCCAAAATGAAAATGAACCATCAGAACCTGCAGTTGCAAATGTACCAAATTGTGGATTAAAAACAACTGAATTTAATGAATAAATATTTGTTTCTTTAGTTGCAGTTTTATTAACTCTTTGACATTTAAATGAAAATCCAGATTGTTTTTGTTGCATATCATCAACATATTGAATACCACATCTACCTTCAATTGAACCAATTGCAAATCCATCACCTTTTGGATAACATCCAATACTCCTAGTTTGATATTTTAATGGTGAAACAGTAGTTTTAAAAATTTTATCGGGATTATCTAAATTTATAATTATAACATGTCTTTCAGCTGTACCAATAACTAATAATTTTTGTGATGAATCCATTGCATAAACTCTTTCTGGCATATCTAATGTACAAATTGGATTTTGTTGTCTTGTATCCCAATATTTAATAGTTTTATCCCATGATCCACTAACTACACATGGTGTATTTTGTGGTCCACATGTAACATGTCTAACAACTCTAACTGTATCATTATGTATACCAATTGTTTGAGCTTGTTGTGATGCTAAATCAAATAATTTAACTTGTTTATCAGCTCCACCACTAATTACTTTAGTTCCATCTAATGTAAATCTAGTTGATAGTATTGGTGCTTCATGTTCATACATTGCTCTACCTTCAACTTGTCCATTATTTGTAATTTCATAAATACGATTTTTTTTATCCCAGTTAGAAATTGCCATATATTCTGCCTGTGGTGAAAATGCAATATCACTAACACTATCATCACCAATATTATTCACTACTATATCATTCTGTAAATCTTGTAATGTTCCTGATGCTGATGTAGTTGACGTTCCAAGTGATGAAACACCTGTTGAAAACCCTCCTAATCTTGAACCAAATGACATTTTGAAATTTTTTAATTATAATTACTTATATATCTAATTGTTAAGAAATATAGAAGTATATGTATTTAGCAAATATTCTGATGAGAAGTCGTTTAATTCTACTTATATTTCTTCCACTGTTAATAATTACCCTATCTGTAAAAATTCATTTCCTAACTAATCAACATTTTTTTATTACATGTAGAAAAATTGAGATCAACTTTTGAATGGTGAGAAAACGTTAAGGCCGGGTAACACCTCCTGAAGATTTTAACTTTATAATAATTTCACTACATTATATACTAAATTCTGGTGATATTCTTTTGATGGTAAAAAATTCAAAATTTGCATATATAATACCAATACAAAGAAGTGTATAAATATTATATATATATATATATATATATATATTAAAAAATATTAAGCATTATGTACTGATTGATAGTTCTATTTACTATATTATAATTTTAAGAGTCTTAATGCAACAACAGTATCATTGATTGACGCATCTTCTTCACCAATAACTTCCTTATCAGTAGCTACAATATGTTCTAATGGAAGTTTTGTACACTTAAGTAAGATTTCAGAGTGATCTTTAATAACTTTTTCAAGATTACAATCATCTTTCTTAATTTCATACTGAACTTGAACTTCATCAGTTTGTTCAAGACCGAATTTCTTTCTTAATCTTTGGATTCTATTGATTAATTCTCTTGCAATACCTTCAGTTTCTAATTCTGGATATAAATTAATATCTAAAATAATTAAAACATCACCTTCGGATCTGGCTTCTTGACCATTTGCAGTTTGAGAATCTGGTAAACCTCTTAAAACATTCAAATCTTCAGATGTTAATTCAATACCACTAACTGTTACTTTACCTGATTTTAAGAAATCTTTAACTTCATCAGATGTTAATTTTGGTAAACCAGCTTTAACAATTTTAGCATCTTTCTTTAATTTTTTACCTAAAACTGGCCAATCTGCAACAGCTCTATATTCAACACCATATTTATCTTCATCTGATGTAATAATAATTTCTCTAACATTTAATTCTTCAATAATATAATTCTTTAAAGATCTAACATCATTTAAGTAACCTTCATCAGAATGTAAAACAACTAATTCCTTTAATGGAGTTTTTAATGATATAGTTTTCTTTTCTCTGATATTTCTACCTAAATCAATAATCTTTTGCATTCTAGAAACAGCAATTTCAATTTTTTCATCAAATAATTCTTCATTGACAGTTGGGTATGATAAGAAATGAACAGATCTATGATCTTTACCAAATTTATTAAGAGTTTCTTCAGAAAATAATGGTCTTAATCTCTTATAAATTGCATCAGATAAGAATGGAGTAAATGGTGCCATTGCTCTAACTAAAATAAATAATGTTTCAGTTAAAGTATTTAATGCTTTCAAACAATCTGGAACTCCATTTTCACCCTTTAATCTTCTTCTATTTAATCTAATATACCAATTAGTTAATTGATCAATTAATCCTAATAATCTTGGAACAACAGTATATAATCTGTATTCACCCATTTCTTCATGAATATATTTAATTAATGATTGAAGTGATGCTAAAATCCATCTATCCATAACATTATCAGATTTTGAATTTGGATCAAATTTAAAATCAATATTTTCAGTTTTCTTTAATAATGCAACTTGACCTTCTAAGAATTTATAAGAATTCCACCATGGTAATAAAACTTTAGAAACAACTTCTTTGACACCTTCTTCTTTAAATTTTAAAGTTTCAGCTCTTAAAACTGGTGAATTAATTAAATATAATCTTAAAGCATCAGCACCATATTTAGTTGTAATTAAATTTGGATCTGGATAATTCTTTAATCTCTTTGACATTTTTTTACCATCACCTGCTAAAATAATACCCGAAACGATAACATTTTTATAAGGAACGGTACCGAATAAATGAGTACCTAAAACGGATAAAGTATAAAACCAACCTCTAGTTTGATCTAAACCTTCAGAAATGAAATTTGCTGGGAAAGCATTCTTAAATTGATCTTTATTTTCAAATGGATAATGTTTTGAAGCATAAGGCATTGAACCAGATTCAAACCAACAATCGAAAACATCTTCAATTCTCTTTAATTGACCTTTACCTTTCTTTGATGGAATTGTAATATTATCAATTTTATCTCTATGAATATCAGTAATTGTTTGATCACCTGATAAATCTCTTAATTCTTGAATAGAACCAACACAAACAATTTCTTCCATATCATCAGAAACCCATAAAGGAATTGGAGTACCCCAATATCTATTTCTTGAAACATTCCAATCTCTTGCATTTGCAATCCAATTTGAAAATCTTTTTTCTTTAATATTATTTGGAACCCATCTAGTTTGATCAACACTTTCAAGCATTTTTGGAATAATTTCTTTAACTCTAACAAACCAAGCTGGAACAGTTCTATATAATAATGGAGTATCAGATCTCCAACAGAATGGATAACTATGTCTAATTTGAGAAGCTAATAATAAATTACCTTTATTAGTTAAATATTTAATAATTTCTTTATCAGCATCTTTAACATATAAACCTTTAAAATCTGTAACTTCAGAAGTAAATTTACCATCATCATCAACAGGATTTGGTGGTTGAATTTTTTCACTAATAACACCAGCGGATGTACATTCATCAAAATCTTGTTCACCAAAAGCTGGAGCTTGATGAACAATACCAGTACCAGATTCATCAGAAACGTAAGAAGCACCAATAACTCTAAAACCAGTTTCTTTAAATTGATCTTTAAAATAATCAAATAATGGAGTGTATTTTAAACCAATTAATTCAGAACCTTTAATATGACCTGTAATTTTAAATTTAGCATCTTTTGGCTTTTTATATAAATTTTTAATTAAAGATTCTAACATAATATAAGTAACTTGTTTTTCTTCATCAAAAATTTTAGCATATTCAAGATCAGGATTAACACATAATGCGATATTTGAAGGTAAAGTCCAAGGAGTTGTTGTCCAAGCAACTAAATAAGTTTTTGGATCATTAACTAATGAAAAAGCAATTGTAACAGCTGGATCATTAACATCTTTATAATTTAAACCAGCTTCAAAATTTGATAAAGCAGTTGTAACACCAGTTGAATAAGGCATAACTCTTAAACCTTGATAAACAGAATCTTTTTTATAAAGTTCTTTAAAAGCCCACCAAACAGATTCCATAAATGAAGGATATAAAGTTTTATAATCATTTTCAAAATCAATCCATCTACCTAATCTTGTAATTGCATATTTCCATTCAGATGCATATCTCATAACAATTGCTCTACATTCAGCATTATATTTATCAATACCCATATTTAAAACATCTTGTTTTGAATTAATACCTAATTTCTTATCAATTTCATGTTCAACTGGTAAACCATGAGTATCCCAACCAAATCTTCTTTCAACTGAGAAACCATTCATATTTGCATATCTTGGAATAATATCTTTAATAGTTGATGCTAAGAAATGACCATAATGAGGAGTACCAGTTGCAAATGGTGGACCATCATAAAATGTAAAAGATGGTTTATCTTTATTTAATTCTAATGATGTATGAAAAGCATCAATTTCTTCCCAATAACTTAAGACTTTTTCTTCTTCTTTTGGGAAGGAAAAGTGAGCAGATTGTTCTTCAGCCATCTTGGATAACTTATCTCTTGATAAAACTGATAATGTAATGTGCAGATAGTAAAAGAGAAGATGATATTGAAAGTTAGAAAAAATATTATATAAATATATATTATATTCTGTCACTCTCTCTCGTTTTCTTCATTCAACGTTCATTTTTCACTTTCTTTCAAATTTCTTGATTTTTTCTCTAATTTTTTTGTGTGTGCACAGCGAACGCAGCAAAAACTGTTCAACAAATTTTCACTGACTTTATTGATGAGTCAGAGTGTTTGTGATAAGCAGTTTTGGTTTGGGCTATGGTTTTAGTTTCGTTACACAAAGGTGTTTGTTTCAGGTAAGTAGAAGAGACAAAATGTTTCTGTTTGTGAGGTTAAGAAGAGCTGGTTATCAGTTTCTATCATGAAACATTTTAATTGATTGATAAAGAAAATAATAAAGTGAAGTGATTGTGCACCGCCTCCTGTGCCACACTTTGTCACGTGACTCCTGTGATCTATATATGTCATTATATAAGCAATATACTGTATGAACATACGGGTGGGTGCAACACCATTCTTGTCGTGATAATATACAGTATAAAAAAATGCTAAAAACAAGCCTTACAAGCCTTGCAAGCCTTGCAGAATTTTCTATTCCCTCCGAAGCTCTAAAATCGGCCTAGATTGTTGTTATTGTATACTTTTTAAAAATTATGTATATCTCTTTCCGTACAATGCTATATTCTTTTCTTCTATTATCTTTTTGATGTTTAGTTATTTGAACATCGGCAGGTTATAAGAAAAGGAAAAATGATGCCATCTACTCCAAAGAGAAGAAGACATAGACCTTCGATAAGTGAACAAGTTGAAAATATTCAACAATCCCCCACATCTAACAAAAAGATTAATCCCGAAGTTTGTTTATCAAATTATAATTCAACTATTGGTAATGATAATATTAATTTAATTAAAGATCAAGAAACAGGATTTAAAAGAGGTGAAGTAGGTGAAGGAAATGGAGAAAACATTAATTATGATAATGATAATGAGGATGATAATGATAATATTATTAATAGTGATAATGATAATACTAATTATACACATAATAAAAAAGAATCATTTATGAAACAACTTGAAAATTTTTCTTCAATTTTATTAATTATTTTAGAACAAATTATTTCATCAATTACACTTTTGTTACCTGATTCATTTATAAATTTTTGTACTGCAATGAGTAAATTAATTTTTTCATCATTTAAATCAAATAATGAAACTTATAATCATTTTATTTTAGAAGATGAAAAATTAAAACATAATTCAATTTTAACAAAAGTTGAAAAACTGAGAAATTTTAAAAGTTTTCAAGAAATTTGTGAATTAAATGGATTTTCAGCTGAATCTCATTTAGCTCATACAAATGATGGATTTAAATTAACAATTCATAGATTAAATCCTGAAGATAATGGATTTATATCAAATGGTAAAGCAATTTATTTACAACATGGTTTATTAATGACAAGTGATGTTTGGTGTGTTATGTTAGATAAAAATGATAATTTACCATTTCGTTTATGTGAATTAGGTTATGATGTTTTCCTTGGTAATAATAGAGGTAATAAATATTCAAATAAACATGATATTTATAATGCATCACAAAAAGAATTTTGGAATTTTTCAATTGATGAATTTGCAATGTATGATATACCTGCATCAATTAATTATATTTTAAATTTAAAAAAAATTGATAAATTAATTTATATTGGATTTAGTCAAGGTTGTTCACAAATTTTATCATCAATTTCAATTAATGATGATTTAAATGAAAAAATTGAAAAATTAATTTTAATTGCACCTGCAACAACACCTAAAAAATTATCAAATTGGTTAATTAATTCAATTATAAATTTTGATCCTCAATTAATTTATATGTTATTCGGTCGTAAAATTTTAATGAAATCTGTTATGTTTTGGAGAAGGATAACTTATCCACCAATGTTTGTTAAATTAATTGATATTCCAAATGATATTTTATTTGATTGGAAATCTTATAATATTGATATAATGCAAAAATTAGTTTCTTATTATCATTTATATTCAACTACATCAGTTAAATGTGTTGTTCATTGGTTTCAAATTATTAAATCAAAAAAATTTCAAATGTATCAAGAACAAGACTATTTTGAACCATTTCAATATTTAACTGATAAAACAATTAAAATTAAAAAAGTTTTAATAATTTATGGTATGAATGATTCATTAGTTGATATTGATGTTTTAGTTAGTCAATTACCTGAATTTCAAGATTTAAAATTTACTCAAATTAAAGATGGTAAAATTGTTGGTCAAAAGCATATTATTGATAATATTGAAGTTGAAAATTTTGATAATGAAATTGTTGAAAATTATAAAGTTAAATCTGATGATTTAAAATCAGAATTAAGAATTTTCGGTATAAATAAATATGAGCATTTAGATTTGCTTTGGGGTAAACATATGAATGAAAATGTTATTGAAAATGTTATTGAATTCATTCATTAAAATTTTATTATGTAAATTTAAAATATTGTATTATAATTAGCATATATTTAACAGGTGGATTATATAATTGAAATAAAATAAATATATATATATAAAATATAGAAATAATAAATTTACCATCAATCCACAGAGATGGGTTTTCTTGTGACAAAAATACATAGTTCAAAATGTATTCATTAAAATGACAAGAAACATAAAAAAAACAAATAAAAATACTAAATGAGATAGGATAATAATAATAATAATAATTATAATAATAATAAAATAAAATAAATCAAGATTCTAAAAGTCCAAACAATTAGTAATGATTTCTAAAGAATAATTCAATGATAAACAAAATATAATAAATTTATATGTTATTTTAACTATTCATCAATTGGAGTTGCACCATAACCATTATGATTTCTGTACATTAAGATACCATTATTACCTTCAACAAATTCACATTGTCTAAGGGATTTCCAAAGAGTAATAAACATATTTTCATCAGAATGTTTATAATCATCACCAAGGAATTCTTTAATTGCTTCAGTTGCTTTTCTAGCATTATAAAATGGAATTCTTGAAACATAATGATGTAAAACATGAGTTTCAATAATATCATGGAAGAAAAACCAACCAACGAAACCAAATTCTCTATCCATTGTAGCAGCTGCACCTCTTGCAAAATTCCATTCATTATCTTCATAATGTGGTAAAGTAATATCAGTATGTTGTAAATAAGTTAAAAAGACAATCCAATGATTAACTAAAAGGTAAGGAATAAACCAATGAACAAGACAATTAAAACTTCCAAAGATTTGAATCCATTGATAAACTACAAAACCAACAATTGCAATACCAATATCTGAAAGAATAATATACCAAAAATCACCTTTATCAAAAATTGGAGCAACAGGATTAAAATGTGATGCATAAAATTGTTTATACCATTTATCTTGTAATTCTGGATGTGGTTGACCAGTTGCATCAATCATAAGATAGGTTTGGAAACCAACAACTTGTTGAATAAGTAAAGTATAAATTGAAGATATTGGGGCATCTGCTGTAACTTCAGATAATGAAATAACATTTCTTTTCTTTTTCCAATCTTTTGTTCTTGGTGGAACAAAGACCATATCTTTATCAATATGACCAGTATGTTGATGATGTTTTCTATGAGAAAATTTCCAACTAAAATATGGATTACCAGTATAAGAATGTAAAATCCAACCAACAAAATCATTAACTAAACCATAATCAGAGAAAGCTTGGTGACCACATTCATGAGCTAAAATCCAAAGACCAACCATTGGGAATGATTCAATGATTGTATAAGCTGTCCATGCAAAAAATCTTAAAGTTTTGGATGGAATCATTGGAATAAAAGTTGATGCAATATAACCAAATAATACTAAAAAGAAGATATCACGAGCAACAAATGATAATGATTTAACTAAATCACGTTTAAAACAATCTTTTGGAATTACACTAATAAGTTCTGCAATTGTATAATCTGGTGCTTTAAAATCACCACCATTTAAATCTTTTGCATGAAGATTTGGTGTAAGTTTATGTTTTGTTTCACCCCTTTTTGATGCAGATGTTGCATTTTCAACACTGGTTGTTGCTGCTGTTGATGTAGCCATATTTTAGTTGGTAAATATAGCGTTGTTGAATAAAAAAGAGAAAATCAAAAGAAAAATAAACAACAAAAATGGTATAAAAGATAAAGCCTTTTTTCACCTTTTTTTACCTCTTTTTCCTTTTTTTTGCATTATTTTCCATCAAAAACGAAAAATTTCAAACAGTATTTATCTAACCTCTCCCCTCCACATACACACAATAATTCAAATTTGATTGATTTATCGTGCGAGACGAGGAAAGCGAAAAAAATAGTGAAAAAAAAAAAAAGAAAAGACAAAAAAACGTTGGGTTAACAAAAACAAAAATAGCTCAACGATAAAAATAGATTGAAATTTTCAGTTCGTTCACGCTAAATAAAAAAATTCGCATTGTTTATTTCTTTTTTTATAAATTTACTCCAACATGTGAAATTTGATTTGAGTTGGCGATTTCTTTATTGGTGGATGAATTCTATTCTTACTCCTGACTATTTGGAAATTGATCCATATTATCTAATATTTATTCTACTATTTATTTCACTATTTATTTCACTATTAATTTCATCGTTCCATATGATTCTGTTCTGAAATAGTTCCTTTTATCTTTAATCGTGTTTTTTTTGATTTTCTAATATCATATCTACTTATGTATATCCAACATTGCATATTTTATAGTTATTAATTATTTAGTATATATTATCAGATCCCTTCAAATCTTAAAATATAAATATTGCATTCGGATCGATAATATGAGATGATGATAATTGTGGTTTTTGTTCATATTTCCCACTCATAATTAATCTAATAGTTTGTAAAAGACTTAAATATGTATATTTTTGATTAGGTTGTAAACGATTCATTGCTGTTAAAAATGCCCAACTCATTGCACCTGTAAATGTACCAGCTTCATTAGCATCAGCACTTGTTTGATCATCTTTACATCCTGACAACATAATTACATCTGCATTTGACATTTTACTTTGTTTGATTTTTTCAATTTCACTTTTATTCTTATAATGACTAACTTTATTAAATAAAGTTTCTGCACCAGTTATTAACATACTCGGATTTCTAGTTGCATATCCTAATAAAAGATCAGCTCCAGCACCTGCACTATCCTTCCAAATATTATATTCTTTTAATCCACCATCTTGTGCTCTATATGTAAATGGTAAATCTAAAGCTGTACCACTATGACATGAATCAAAAATTGCAGTTAATCTACATCCAGCTGGTAATCTTTTAACCATAATATCATGCATTATATCATCAATAATAGACCCTGTTTGTCTAAAATCAACCGGATAAATACAATCATCTTTACCATCAATTTCATCACCATCTAAATCATCTTCTTGTCCACCATGACCAGAATAATGAAAGAATAATGCATCACCAGGTGATGCACCTTGAACTAACCATTCCATAGCTCTTAATATATTATTTCTTGTTGGTATAGACATCATATTATTAGAATCATCAGTTAAAATAACCATATCACAAGGTCTATAACCTCCCTTTTGTACTAGAAAATTTTGCATATTTCTTACATCATTAATACAACCACGTAATGCATTTTGTGTACCAATATAATTAATACCAATTAAAAGAGCTTTTCTTTTACCTTGACAATTAGATAATTGAAATTGTTGAATTATATTAGTTCCCGCAATTTGTGATGATTGCATTCCATAATTATTACCATTAACACCTTTGTTATTTCGATTAGGTGGTGGTCCAGGTGGTGGTGAATATTTAGTAGTATATGTTTCCTCATGATTTTGATAGTTTGGTGGTGGTCCTGATGGTGGTTGATATCCATCATACATTTCAGTCATCTGTCGTTGTTGTTCTCGTTGGTCATTTCGTTGACTTGGTGGTGGCCCTGGTGGCGGAGTATAACCATCAAATTGATTTGTCTTTACTTGATCAGATACAAAATTATTTGTAGTTTGATAAGTCATAAGTGACCTCTTTATGTTACCTTTTTGCAAGGTTGAAGTAGAAGGGAAAATATGGGTTTAAACAATATTCAGATCCGAAGAAAAGCAATGGAAAGTGTAAAGAAAAGTAATTGACTTGTGGTTAACAGTCAGTCGAGGAGATCTCGGGGAAAGCATCTTTTTTTTATCCATCTTGTGTTGCGAGTTTCCCGTCCGTGATCTCGCCACCTACTCCGGGGTGGGGGCTAATAAATTCCTCAATAGCATTAGCATTCTACCTGGGTTTTTCTGGTTTCAATTAGGTGGTTGTCTTTAAAAGGTAATTAAATTACATGTTAAAAATAATATATAAAAGTAATAAATAGTAGTTGTATATATATATATATTATTAGGATCTTATTAGTGACACCAAAGTTTAGGCCCTACATTAAATAATTTTAACTTATTTATCATCAATTTCATCATCAATTTCTTTTTCTTTATTTCGTTGAATAACAGCTTCTCTAATTCTATCACTAAGAGCAGTAGATGATGTTGCTCCTGAATTTCCATGAGCAGATGACAAATTTTCAACACTTGAAGCTCTAGAAAGAGCATCTGAATCAGAAGCTTGATCAGGGAAAACAGAGACATGAGAAAGATTAGGTAACTTTCCACTATCATTTTCACCATCAAAATTTGAAAATCCTGAGTAATTGGAGTTGGTTCTACTTAAAGTTACAGAATCGCCACTTGATTCACCAAATGATTTAGTTCTTGATCTTGATCTTGATGCAGATCTTGACCTTGACCTTGACCTAGATCTTGATCTGGATTCAATAACTTCTTTTTCGTATTCAACGTCATCTTGAAGTTTATGTAAATATTTCTCATTGAATTTTTTGAAAACTTTTGGACCAAGTTCATTTATAACCTCAGTAACTTCAATAGAAAGTTTTTTTCTTTCTTCTTTTAATTCATTTAATTGTTCAGATGATGATGATAATGCTAAAATTAATGGTTCAATAGATTTATAAATATCCATACCGACTTCACCCATTCTAAAAGCTGAATATGTAGTACCGACAAGTAAAACCCAACAAGAACAGAATACTGTTAAAACACCAAAAATTGAGCTACTTATACTTGGTAAAAGTTGATAATGATAAACTATATAAACACCCAATGTTGAATAAATAAAATAACAAACTGGAGCAAAAAATAATGCAATTAAAACTTTCCAAGACGCTAAAACATCAGTTGCATTAATTTTAACAACAGATTTACGTAAAGCAACTTTTTGTTTCTTTTTTGAAAGTACAGAACAAGCAATAAAAATTGGAGAAAACAGAATCGTACCAGGTAAACTTAAAACTGAGAAAAATAATAATGAAACTATTCTATTAATAAGTAAAAATAAAATTTTTGATTTTTGATTAGTTGCAGTTTCTAATTGATGATCTCTTATACCAAATGTTCTTAATTTCTTATTATAATCAAGAACAGATTTTTCAAGGTGAATAATTCTTTCATCATTTTTAAATTTATTATAACCTATAAGTAAATTTCTATTCATTTCAACAACAACTGGTAAAGGAGGACGTTTAAAACGACCATAAGAATATAATCTTCTTACAGCTTGAATAACTTGTAATGTTTGATAATCTGGTGCTTGAGTAGTAACAATATCCATTGAATTTGAAATTTCACTCATCAGTTTATTAACTGCTTTCCTAGCATCTTCTTTATATTCTTGAGCTCTATCAGCTGTAATTACTATTGGAGTACCATATTCAACAACTGCTCTTGATCTAAATTTATGTGGATGGAAATAATTTAAACCACATGGAACAATAGTTACATTAATATCAGGATATTTTGCAACTGCACCTAATGCCATAATACCAACACCAGGTTTAAATTCCATTAATTCTGGTCTATCATGAGAACCACCTTCTGGTGCAATACCAATACATTTACCATCTTTCAAAGCATCGAAAACTTTATCAAATAATTCATGATTATTTATTCTTGGAGCAATTTGAAATGGTGTACCTTTAATTAAAGCATCAATTGCACCTTGTTTTTTCATTGGTGATGCTAATTTTAATTTTGTATCACTAATAACTTCTGCAATTTTAGAACTTCCAATTTTTGGAATTCCTAATAATGCTTTTGCCTCACAATCTCTTGTAAAATGAGTATTAGTACCAATAATTGTAAGTGCATCTTCAGGATAATTTTCATATTTAATTGTACCTTCTTTTAAAGTTAATAAATCTTGTGGTCTTTCAACTGGAATTGCACCAGACCATCTACTCCATATACCCATCCATTTACTATGATAAGAAGAAGCAGCTTCAATCATGAAAACTTGTCTATTTGCAACAGTTTTAGCTGCATGGATTGATATAGCAGCATCTAAATATTGATTTGCATGTGGTGCAACCACAACAATTGTTGGACCCGAACTTGGGAAATTAAATGAACCTCTAACGGAAACTTCTCTAAAGAAAATTTCCACAATTGCTTGTAAGAACCAATCTAGAAATTCTAGTACTAATTGTGACATTTCCAGTGTTTAGATGCTGAATAACGATAAAAAAGCTAAGAAAACATCAAGTGAAAACATGAAGATCCCCCCACAATTTAAACAATCATGTTAAAATAAATATGTAAATACCACTCAAATTCTCAAATAATAAAATTTCCTCTCGTATTTGCGCCACTCTCAAAATTTCTGGAAAATATGTAATAATAATAAAATAATAAAATAATATTCAGATTTTTCACTTTTCCCCTTTCAATTTCCACCAATTTCCCTCGTTTTAACATGAATTTGGATAGTATGTATGATCTATTTAGTTGATCAGTTTTTCATTATATTATCTTTTGTACTATATATAACATATATATATTCTATAACCCATCTCACAATCACCACTAATAAAAAAAACATCAATGAGGTTAGTATGGTCAGTGAGGCAGCTTAGTGGCATATGGACTTTGCTTGTCTTATTGACAACTTTACTAATAATATTCATCCCTGATATGGTGATATCGGAAAAGCTTAATAATGTTAATAATAATAAAGAATCGGATGAAAAACAATTAATTATAACAAATGATAATAAAATAGATGGATTATATGATCATATAGATAATTTCTTTATAAGTAATGGGATTTCTCAAATAGATGATTTTCAAATTACAAATTTAGTTTTAACTTCAGATATTGAAGGTAATTTAAATGCAGTTAATAGGAAAACTGGTGAATTACTATGGTCTTTGATCGGTGGTCAACCTTTAGTAACTATAAAATCAGATTCAGATAATTCAGATTTAGAATTTACAACTCCAGTTTCATCTCCAACTCATAAAATACATAACCCTTTAAATTTTAATAGTAATCGATATAATGATCCTACATCACCTAAGTCTTCACAAACGATATCAAATAAAAATAATAAAAATAACAGCAATAATAATAATAATAATAATAATAATAATAATAATAATAATAAAAAGCATATGAACAATCACAAGAGGAGTGATATCACTTGGATTGTTGAGCCATATGGAGATGGTACGATATATCATTTTATGGGTAATGAAGGCTTAGAAAAATTACCAATTTCAATTAAACAATTTGTATTAAATTCCCCTTTTTCAATTGATAATGAATTTGTCTATACAGGTAGTAGGGTTTCAGGTATAGTTAAAATAAATGCCAGAACTGGTGCGATTGTTGAATCTTTTGGTTTAGAAACTAAAGGAAAATGTTCAACATATACGAGCGATTTTCATGATGAAGAAACTATAAAAAATCAAGGAAAAATAAAAGAGGAAGAGGAAGATTCAGAAATTGAAATTGAAAATGCATCTGAAATTATAGATGATGATCAATATAATAATGATTTTAATAATGATTTTGATATTGAAACAGATTATTATGGATCTCATGGCTATAATTCAAAAGAGAATGAAGTTGGCCCTTTTATAACGTTAGGTAAAACAATATATGAGTTAACAATTCATTCTAAAAATAATACTTCTTGGAATATAACTTACGTTCAATGGGGTCCAAATAATTTACATAGCAATTTAATCGATCAAAATTTACAATCTGCTGATGATATATATATTCAACCATTCCATGATAGTTCATTATTAGCATTAGATTCTGATTCAAAATCAATTAAATGGGTCTCTAATTTACCTTATGTAACAGTCAATGTTTTTGACGTATTTGCAAATTCAATTACGGATAATGATTATGTTGTGTTGCCACATCCATTAGATCATCAAGGATCTTTATCTTCTATACCCGGAGGTAATAACAACAAACAAGAATCAACATATTTAGATAGAACAAAGGAAGGTTCATGGTATGCATTAAGTGAAACTCATTATCCATCATTAGTTAGATCAGCCCCAATAGCAAAATATATTACAAATGAAAGATGGAGATTACCTTCAATTTTTACAAATGATGATCTTTTAGGAATATCAATTTCAGGTGTTCATGATAATTCATTTAGAAGAAAGGAAAAAGAAAATATTCAAAAAAATGTAAATAATAAACATTTAGCAATATATCAATCGGCGACTGCAATGAGCATACCTGAAAAATACAATCAATTAATTCGTGGTGATAATAGTGAAAATTTAAATGATAATGAAATTAGACATAGAAATAAAAATAAACATAGAAATAATAAAATAAATAGGAATGATAATTATAATGTTGATGACAATGATGATAATCATATTACATTTGCCAGTTCACCAACATTAACATTTAAAAGCTCATCACTTTCACAATTAATATATAGAGCATTAGAAAACGTATTTGTAGCTCTATTATGTCTTGGTATATTATTTGTTTTATCTAGATTTGGTTTATTAAAAGGAATAATAGGAAATAAACAAGAAAATGATATAATTACACATGACAAATCTGTTACTATTGAGATTTTACATAATCAAGAAGAAAATAAAGTTGATGAAGATGTATCAACAGAGAATAATAAAATTGAAAATGAAAATAATAATAAAAAAGTTAATTCTATTGAAGAAAAGAAAGAAAAGGGCGATAAGGAAGATGGCGATGATACAAATAGAAGAAAACGTAAAAGAGGTTCTCGTGGTGGTAAAAAGAATAAGAAAAAAGAATCAATTGAAAACTTAGTTCCTTCTACAACAATAACATCAAGCTCAAATGATGAAGATGATTGTAATATTTTGGTTCATTCTAATCCTGATTCAATTATAAAAAACCCATCTATTATTGATAAAGACGATAATCTTACATACATTAGTAATAATCTTACAATATCGGACAAAATATTAGGTTTTGGATCTCATGGTACTATTGTTTTTAAAGGATTTTTCGAGAATAGACCTGTTGCAGTTAAAAGAATGTTACTTGAATTTTATGATGTTGCATCTCATGAGATAAATTTATTACAAGAAAGTGATGATCATTCTAATGTAATTAGATATTTTTGCTCTCAAGAAAAAAATAAATTTTTATATATTGCATTAGAACTATGTTCAGCATCATTAGAGGATCTGATTGAAAAGAAAAAGGATGATTTGAATGTTAATATTGAAGTTAGTCAAATTTTGTATCAAATTGCAAATGGTGTTAATCATTTACATTCGTTAAAAATTGTTCATAGAGATATCAAGCCACAGAATATTTTAGTTTCCCTAAATAAGAAAGGAAATAATCAAGAAAATTCAGTTAGATTTTTAATATCAGATTTCGGTTTATGTAAGAAACTGGATGCAGACCAATCATCGTTTAAAGGTACAACTGCAAATGCAGCTGGTACTTCAGGTTGGCGTGCTCCAGAATTATTGATGGATACATCACCTGCATATATTGAATCGAATTCATTAAATCGTGTTAGATTGACTAAATCTGTTGATGTTTTCTCTGCTGGTTGTGTTTTTTTCTATATTTTAACTGGAGGTTATCATCCATTTGGTGATAGATATATTAGAGAAGGTAATATAATTAAAGGTGAGTATGATTTATCAAAATTAAATGCATTACCAGAGGCATTCATAATTAAAGATTTAATAAGTGGAATGATTCAAAAGAATCCGTTATTAAGACCAGATATTAGTAGTATAATGAAACATCCATATTTTTGGAGTGTTGAAAAAAAAATGGAATTTTTGTTAAAAGTTTCAGACAGATTTGAAGTTGAAAAGAGAGATCCGCCATCTAAATTATTACTTCAACTTGAATCTATTGCAATTCAAGTTATAGGACCAAAGGGTTGGTTTAGTAAGTTTGATGATAAATTTATCAACAATTTAGGAAAATATCGTAAATACAATACCCATAAATTAATGGATTTACTTAGAGCAATTAGAAATAAATATCATCATTACCAAGATTTACCTGATGATTTGGCTGCTGAAATGGGACCTTTACCTGATGGATTTTATTGGTATTTTCAAAGAAGATTCCCACGTTTATTACTTTCGGTATATAAATTAATGGAGGAAATCCTCCCTGATGATGAACTGCTGGGTCAGTTTTTTTAATTGGGTTATATAAAATTACAATAGCACTTTATAATTATAGTTATAGTCATAAATAAAATATTTAGATTCATGGCAAAAATCCTGTAAATTATGAAAGTATAAGGAGATGGTTGGGAAAGGTTTTTCGTTTTGTTTCTTTATTTTGTAATTCATTAGTGCTGCTTATCAGAGCGCAAAATTAATAATGATAATGAAATATTTCGATATTTCGATGCATGAGCAATCAATCAAATTTATTATTCAAACAATAAATAAATGAATTGGTCTCCCCTGATTTTTTTTTATTTTGAAAATCCCCCTTAGTGGTTTTCTTTTGACTAGTTTTCTTCTACTTAAAATATAATCATATTTTACCATTGAGTAATTTAAAAGGTGTCATTCTTACTTTGTGAAAGTTACAATTGGTAGTTCAGTAAATTAGAATATTGTATTATAATAGAAAAGAAAAGAAAAATGCCTCTTTCTAAAAGACCCAGTAGGGAAGAAAAACGTTTGGAAGAAGATAAAAAGAGAATTAAATATTGGAAGAAATGGGGTACTTATTTATCAGAGAGATGTTGGGGTGTTCCAAGAGAAGATTATACTGATCAAGGTGATGCTTGGCAATTTGATTTTGAAACTGCTAAAAGTAGAGTCTTTCGTTGGAATGAACAAGGTATGGCTGGTGTTTGTGATACTCATCAATATTTAAATTTAACAATGGCAATGTGGAATGAAAATGATGACATTTTAAAAGAATCTCTGTTTGGTTTACCAGGTGGTGCATCTTCTAAAAGTGGTAATCATGGTGAAGATGTTAAAGAAATGTATTATTATTTAGATAATACACCAACTCATTCATATGCTAAATTTTTATACAAGTATCCAATTTCAAAATTTCCTTATAAGGAATTATACAATGAAAATTCAAAAAGAGGTAAACATGATACTGAGTATGAAATTACTGATACTGGTGTTTTTAAAGACAATAATTATTTTGATGTTTTCTTTGAAATGGCAAAAGATGATGAGAATCCAGAAGAAATTTATTTTAGAATTACTGCTTATAATAGATCAAATGCTCCAGCTCCATTGCATTTAATTCCTCAATTATTTTTCAGAAATACATGGTCTTGGAATTTAGAATCAGAAACTAATAAACCAAAACCTGAAATGTATCAAGAAACTGAAAATGTAATTAGAATCAATCATTATAAATTAGGTGAAAAAAGAATTGTTTTTGCACCAGCTCCAGGTTACGAAAATTCTGAAAATGATATTGAACCAACCTTATTATTTTGTGAAAATGAAACAAATTTTAAAAAATTATATAATGTTGAAAATAAATCTGATTTTTGTAAAGATGGATTTCATGATTATATTATTGATGAAATTGAAGAAAGTGTAAATCCTGATAAAAAAGGTACTAAAGCTTGTGCTTGGTTTGTTTTTGATGAAAATGGAGGTATACCTCCTGGAGATTATGTTACAATTCGTTATAAATTAACAAATGATTTATCTGATGATAGCTTACAACTTGATGAAGAACTTTTAGATAATGTTATATCTACTAGAAGAAACGAAGCTGATGAATTTTATTGGAATGTTTCACCATTGCCAATTCCACAACAGTTAAGAAATGTTCAAAGACAAGCATATTCAGGTTTACTATGGACAAAGCAATTCTATCATTTCATTCATGATTATTGGTATAAAGGTGATCCAGATTCTGATTTACCACCAACAGTCGGAAGAGCAAACGAAAGAAATAAAGAATGGAAAAATCTATATAATGAAGATATTTTATCAATGCCTGATAATTTCGAATACCCTTTCTATTGTTCATGGGATACCGCATTTCATACCATTCCATTGGCAATGATTGATCCAGAATTTGCTAAATCACAATTAGATTTATTAACAAGAGAATGGTATATGTCACCTCAAGGTCAAATTCCAGCTTATGAATGGAATTTTTCTGATACAAATCCACCAGTTCAAGCATGGGCTGCATATAGAACTTACAAAATTGAAAAAAAAAATTGGGGTGTTGCTGATAGACCATTTTTAGAAAGAGTTTTCCAAAAATTATTGATTAATTTCACTTGGTGGGTTAACAGAAAAGATGTTGATGGTAATGGTATATTCGAAGGTGGATTTCTAGGATTGGATAATATTAGTGTTTTTAATAGATCAGAGCCACCATCTGGTGTTCAATTGTTACAATCTGATGCGTCAGGTTGGATTGCATGGTATGCATTAACAATGATGAACATTGCATTAGAATTAGCTAAAGAAAATCCAGTTTATGAAGATATTGCCAGTAAATTTTTTGAACATTATTTGTTAATTGCAGACGCAATGACATTCTTAAATAAATCAGAGAAAAACTCTAATCCAACAGAAGATTCTTTATGGGATGATGAAGAACAATTTTTTTACGATAAAATCCAATGGGGTGATGATAAACAAAGTTCAGTTAAAGTCCGTTCATTAGTTGGATTAATTCCATTATTTGCCACTACAACTATTGAACCAGAAGTTTTGAATAGATTCCCATCATTTAAGAAAAGATTAGAATGGTTAATTAAAAATAAAAACTATTTATTCAAAAGACATATTGCGTCAATGGACACAAAAGGTGATTGTGATAGATTATTACTTTCATTGGTCAATAAAGATAGATTAGTTGCAATTTTACAAAAATTATTTGATGAAAAAGAATTTTTATCTGATTATGGTATCAGATCATTGTCCAAATATCATGAAGAACATCCAGTTCATATGAATATTCATGGACAAGATTATGGTGTTTCATATTTGCCTGGTGAATCTGATTCAGGTATGTTTGGTGGTAATTCAAATTGGAGAGGACCAATTTGGTTTCCTATGAATTTCTTGTTAATTGAATCTCTTTTAAGATTTTATTTGTATTATGGATCATCATTAAAGATTGAAGCACCAGTTGGTAGTGGAGAATTTTTAAATTTAGGTCAAGCAGCTGAAGAAATTCAACAAAGATTAATTCATCTTTTTATGCCAGATAAAGATGGATATAAAGCCTATTTAGGTAGACCATTTGATTTTGCTGATGATGAAGATGCAATCGAGTTATCTGAAAGGGAAGTAGAATATAATGAAACATTAGATAAGCTGAATAATGATGAATATTTCAAGGATTTAGTTAATTTCTATGAATATTTTGATGGTGATACAGGTAGAGGTCTGGGTGCTAAATGGCAATGTGGTTGGACTGCATTAGTTGCACGTATGATTCAAGATGTTGGTGTTATTTGTAGAGAACCTAATACTCCTGTCAGAAGAAAATCATTTTATGATTTGCAAGAGATTCAAAATTATGAACCAAGACCTGGTGCTTATCCTCTTTTAAGTAGCCGTAAATCTGGTAAGTCACTGTTGAATTTGGCAGCTCAAAAGTTAGAGCTAGATGATGATGAAAAGATGTTACATCAATCGCAAGTACCGGGATTGAGTAGGCATGCTTCTGTTAAATCTATTGGATCAGAACAATCTGGCAATGAAGACTTCCTGAAATCAGTTAGAGAAGCAATGTCTAATTATAAGATTTCTGATGATGTTAATCTTAATTCAGAAGAATACGAGGCCTATTGATGATTTTATATCAATTTAGTTTGTTTTTTATAGTCGATTTTAGTTCCTTTAATTTAGTCTAGTAGTTCAATTTAAGATTTAATTAATTTTCAATTTACTTCTATAAGTGTAATGCATGTATTTTTCTCTTAAAGAACAATATATTAAAGTAAAAATAAAAGTAAAAATAAAAATAAAAATAAAACTAAGAGTAAAACTGAAAATAAAAAGAAAAAGCTAGCTAAGATTATTCAAGTATAAAATCTAAAAAGGGGAAATATCAGCTGCTAAATTTGCTGTACAATACTAGAAAAATAAGTATAATCAAAACTGCAATTATACCATAAGTAATCAGTTTATTAGTCGCCATTCTACGAGTCATGGATTTCAATGTTCTTAATGATCTATCGACATAAGTATCCGCTTCATTTAATGTGTTTCTAGTGTTCAGAATTTGGTCTCGTTGAGATCTTAAATTGTTTAAAATTGAACTACCGACAGTTTCAGATTCTAAGGCAGTTCTAGTTGCATCTTGAATCCTTTGAGATGATCTTTCAATTGAGGCATTAGTATTAAGTAGTTTTTGTCTTTGATTAAAATTTTCATCACTTTCTTCATTGTCATTACCAAATAATTGACGTCTATCTTTATCATCCATTAAGTTTTTTAAATCTTTCTTTAATTTATCTAAATCGGTTTTATATGTGCGTACCTTTGCATTATAACTTGAACGTTGATGAGTAGCAATTTGTTGAACTTCTAAGTTCATAGAATCCAATAAATCATGACAATCATCAATTGATGATTCAACTTGTTTCATTATATCGACTCTTTGATTTTCATCATTTGAACCATAAACTTGCTCTAATTTACCCTGAGCATCTGCAAATGCAAGATTAAAATCTGCTTCATAACCATCAAATAATTCAGACATTCTAATTACTTGCTATAATTTTAGATTTATTTATATATTCATATACATAGATATGTAATAAAAACAAGAACAATAAGTAAATAAGGATAAACATGAAATGACTACATACATGACTCCATTTGTAAAAAATGCCGGACCGGTAGCCGCCTATAAAGAAAATAAAGCGAAGAAAATTTGTCGTTGTTTGTAATAAAGAGGAGATGTTCATGTTGAAGTTTTTCTAATCCGGAGATAGTGACTGGTTGATCAACATAAATAGGTATACTATCATCAACACGACATAAATTAACAATAAGAACATGTTCAGAAGTATTACAAGAGTAGGAGGGATAAATTTAAGAGTTTGTAGTGGAAATATTACAGGAAAATCATTAAATAAAGTATTAGCAAAAATTGAAATTCAAATGAAAAGTTTTCCTCAAATTTCTTCAGTTAGATTTCATGGACATTTAAAGAAGCCAAATCCAGGTGAAGAATTGAAAATAACATTTATAACAAAAGATGGAGAACAAAAGACTTTTGAAGTTGCAGAAGGTGACAATTTGTTAGATATTGCACAAGCAAATCATTTAGATATGGAAGGTGCCTGTGGTGGATCATGTGCTTGTTCAACTTGTCATGTTATTGTTGATCCAGCATATTATGATAAGATTCCCGAACCAGATGATGATGAAAATGATATGCTTGATTTAGCTTTTGGATTAACTGAAACTTCAAGATTAGGTTGTCAAGTCCATATGACAAAAGAATTAGATGGAATTAGAGTTGCGTTACCAACTATGACTCGTAATTTCTTAAATAAAGATATGAAATAGACATTATTAGTTGATTCATTTGTGTATTTGTTTACCCTCTTTTCTTACATATAATCATAAGCATTATTGAAACAAAATTTTATCAACATTAATTAATATATTCTTAGTTTTATCTTAATCATTATTTTCTTGTCATATAAATATAACTTATTCTAAAAGATGAAAAAAAAATTATTATTATTTTTAATCTTATTTAAGTACTATATACTATGTATGTATATATAATTTTCAATTATAATATTAATTTTAATATACTTACAATGATAAAAATTTTAATAATAATAAACGATACAAATCAACATAATAATAATATGGTAATAAAATGGGAAAAAAAATATAAACAATATAAAGCTATTATAAACAACTTCAAAATGAGAGAGAAAGAAAAAGATCAATAAAAAAAATGTTTGCAAATCTTTTTAAAGAGAAATCATTTCAATGACTCTATTTGTCTATTTAATGAACTTAATTCTTCTTTTTTAGATTGTAAGAATGTTTCTAATTGATTAACCTGCACTTCTATTGATCCAATATTGCTTAGCACAGAATCTAAATCACTTGCACCTCCAACTTTACTCTTCATTTGTTTAACTTGTTCTTCTTTATATTTTAAAAGTTGTTCAAATTCATACTTAAGTAAACTTGTTTTATTATCTTTTGATTTATTATTTTTTTCACTTTCTGCTCTTTTTAATAGTTTTTCAAGATCTTCTAATTCTCTTCTAAGTTTTACCTCTTCCCAATCAGTTCCTTGGGTTGCTGAAAAGTCTGTTCCATTCGATACAAGTTCATTATTTGATGATCCTAATTTATTAAGATAACTTGATGCAAAAGATTTAGGTTCATTACTCTCTTGATCTCCATCATAATTTTCCTCTTCTTGGTCATTTGAATTTGATAAATTTAAATCACCCTGATGAGATTGTGGATCATATTCAGGGATTTCTTTTGAAAATGTTGCTCTTAATGATGGTGGAATTGATCTTGGTACTCTTTTACCATTTGATCTTTGGTTTAAAATATGTAAAAACACAAGACATTGATCTTTATCAATTGTTTCACTTTGTTTTGGGTTAACTATATTCCATGCATAACTAATATCTGTTGGCGGTACCTTTTTTAAAGTTTTATATAATCCATCCAAAGAATTAAATGTTATTCTTCCATAATTATCACATGATGCATTATAAACATCTTCATAAGATTTTTTATCAGTTGGTGATATATACCAATCAAAATCAGAACTTAAAGTATATTCATCATCTGTATCACTTTCACCTCCACTATTACTACCACCTGTATTATTAACTTTAGATGTAATTGCTTGATCTGCTTCAACTAAGTGACGTTTTGAACCTGGAATCAACCAGTTTGGTAATTTATGTGGTACATCATTTGTATTACCATTAACTAAATCGAATATTAATCTCATTGCAATACAAAATTCTTCAAAATCAAGTTTGCTATCAACATCAATATCAGCCAAATCCCATATTTTAGTCAATTGATCTTGACTTAAATGTGAATTTTTGAAAACTGGTTTAAGTTTATCACCACTAAGTTTATTATTTTCAGGTTTTAACCCTCTAAATATTTCCCAATATTTTTTAATTTCCCATTGTTCAAGTCTAGGCATATTTGAAATATTTGATTCTCTGTAGTTGATAATAAATTACAAAAGGAATAAAAAGATAACGAAATCATCATCAAAAACAGACAAATGTACACATCATTTCTATTATTAGTTATCCCATTATTGGTTTTGCATTTTGTAAGTTCGCAATCTCGCAATCTCGCTGCAAAGATGCCGGAAAACATTGCTAAACAATTATTTTAACACATTATTCACTCATTAAAAGGAAGAGAATTTGAGAAGTTTCTTGTTTATTATAAGTTCAGATTCTTCAGTTTGGCAAATTCACTCATGCATACATTTATTAAACAACTGCTATATTAGAATACATTATATATTTGTGATTTGAAAGTAGTAAAAATTATGACAGTTAATTAATTAGCCATTATAATTGAAGAAAAAAAAATATTTAAAAAAACAAATGGTCCCTAGCAGGATCGAACTGCTGATCTTGGCGTTATTAGCACCACGCCTTAACCAACTGGGCCAAGGGACCTTTGATGCAAAATAAATTTTTCTAGACTTTCAAACGAGTATGTTCTTTTTATGATTTTTTTGAGCAAAAACATACTGAAGAAACTAGTTTAACAAATCCAAGCAATAAATTTATTTCAAATCATCATTTAGTCTAATTTACTATCTTGGAAAATGTAAAATACATTCCAAGATATCTCCAAACCTACTTTTAAATTACAGCTTTAAAAGGTCTTTACAATAAAAATCGAATATTCAATTTCGTTTTTAACGAAAACTTATCTCCAGAAAACCTACCAACAAAACATTTATCACTTTCTTTTTACTTTCACTGAAATAGGTTTGAATACTAACAGAAACTCTTTTTATTTTACGATATTATATATAACAAATTACATACATCATATATACTGTGATAGAAAAAAGCAGCCTTATGATTCTCTATATTATTTCACTTATAACATCAAAAATTCCTAATGAAAAAGTCATATCATTTATAAAAAGATTTTTATCAACTTTGTCCCCAACAACATTCCACCAACTTATCCATTCTCACACTTTTATTCATCATTTTAACTAACCATGGATGCTCTAACATTTGTCTTGGAGATGGCCTTTTTCTACCTTCTTTCGTTAAACATACTTTAATAAAATCTTTAAAACCTTTTGTCCATTTAATTCCTTCTTCAGGTTCATCATCTAAGATAGGTTCAAATTCAATTATAATCATTAATAAATCCAATGGACTAATCATTAAATCTGGTGAACTTTCTCGTACGAAAGGAAATTCACCTAATGCTCCCTCAAGCACTGTTAACCCAAGTGACCAAACATCACAACTTATGGTATAAGGTTCATTTTTAATTCTTTCTGGAGCCATATAAAAAGATGTACCAGTAAATGTTGTTGCTAATGAATTAACAACATCACCAGAAACTCCAAAATCACAAAGTTTAACATTACCATTTAAATCGAGTAAAATATTTTGTGGTTTAATATCTCTATGCATAACTTTCTTCTCATTTAAATATGCCAATCCTTTTAATACACTACCTGCAATCTTACCTAATGGTTTTTCACTTAATCTACCATCTCTTTCTTTGAATGCTTTATAAATTGCATCTAATGATCTACCACCCATATATTCCATACAAATATGAATTGATGAACTTGATTCATCTAAAAATGTACCATAATATTTAACAATATATGGAGAATTAAATTTCCTATTATAATTTAATTCCCTAACCATTTGCTTTTGAAATTCAGGAGATGGATCAGTTGTAATAATTTTTAATGCAAAAATTGATGGATTTTTAGTTAATGTTCGACATTTTTTAACTGAACCACCATTACCTTCACCTAATACTTCTAAAGTTTCAATTAATCTTTTTTCATGTAAAACTTTCCAATCGTTTTCAGTTAATTCATCTAACGATTTTGTCAATATTAGATCATTTTCAGTTGGTGTGTTTGTGTTATAAGAATCTGATAAATCGTTATCACCATCATCATTATAGTTGTAATCGCCATTAACGCTATTTCTTTTACTATTATTATTACCATAATTGTTATCAATTTCAATCTTATTCATACTTTTATCATTATTCAAATAGTCATCACTTTCATCAAATTTTAATTTATTATTAAATGAAGAGATCAAACATGGTGAATTTTCTACTTGTGAATTTTCATCGTTTAAAGTTGACACTGAAGCAACTGTTAATGTTGTAGCTGCACTTGGTAATCCATTTATATTATCATTATTACTGTTATTACTATTATTATGATGAATACTTATACCATTATGATTTATTGAACTATCAACTAAATTTAAAGTTGGTTTATCGTTTTTAGAAATTTCATTAATATTCAAATTTCGTTTACTTTGTGAATTTTTAAATTGTTTCGGCATTGGTGGTAATGATGGTAATTTCTTATTACCAAATATATCTAATGGAACGGTTGGTGCTTCTTCAACGGGTATACTCATATTTAGCTTTGGTGCTGGCTTCTTTCTTCCACCTCTCGAAAATCGAAGTCTCGGAAGAGTTGAAGCTGTTGATTGTTGATCAGAATGTAAAGGAGGTGAAAATTGTGGCATAGCTGTCGGAATGGGTGGTATTGAGGGTATAGATTGTTGTTGCTGTGATTCCATCTTATTCACTTAAAGTTCCTGATAATAGAAAAAAATAATTAATTATATATCTTATTAATGGAAGAAGTAATTATATCAGTTATAAATTGTAAGTCTTTAAAACTGAAATGAGGCGATCCGTTTGAATGTAAATAAATAAAACACAAACAAACAAACAAACAAACAAACAAACAAACGATCCGATAATTAAAATTTGATTTCAATTTTGAGGGAGTGAAAGCGGGTGCATCATATTCTTGGTTTATATCTAATTCTAATAGTTTACATTTAATTAGTTTCCGCCTTTTTTGATTTCTATTTTGTTGTTAAAGTTTAATTCAACCAGTTAGACTCAATTTTAATAACAGGGTAAATTATAGATAGTTAGTAATAATGTCTAGTTTTGATCCAAATCTCCTTCCTTATTTTAACCCGGATATAGAACGTCGTGTTTGTTTAATCACAGGTGGTAATAGTGGATTAGGATATTATACAGTTTTACACCTTTATCTACATGGATATACAGTTTATTTAGCAGGCAGAAATAAACAACGTGTTTTAAATGCGATTGAATCAATTAAAAAAGAGGCACTTCTAAGGAGATCTAAATATACACATTCACAGTTAGAGAAAAGATTTTTAGGTAATCTACATAGACTTCATATTGATTTATTATCATTAGATTCTGTTGAATTAGCAGCAAAGGAGTTTAAACAAAAGGAAAAGAAATTACATTTATTAATTTTAAATGCGGGAATAATGGCTGTACCATATAGTAAAACGAATGATGATTTTGAAGTTCAATTACAAACTAGTTATATATCACATTTCTTATTAACTGATAGATTAATTGATTTAATGAGTTCTATTGAAAGTGATGAACAAATAGAGGCAGCTCAAGATACAAGTGAAAAATGTGATATTGTAATTCGTAACAAATTTGGATCTGTAATAAAAGATCCAAGAATAATATTTGTTTCATCAATTGGTCATTGGTTTGCATTTTTCCATTTTTCACTTGATTATCAATTTAATTATTTCCCTAATATAATTTTCACATTATTCAGATATGGTATGGCAAAATGTGCAGGAATTCAATTTATGAAATCTTTATCAAAACGTCATCCATCAATTTTATCAGTTTCTGTACATCCAGGAATTGTTTTAAATACAAATTTATTTAGTCATTTAACACATTTACCATTATTAGGAACAATCTTTTGGATTTTTTTCCAAATATTTGATTGGTTTTTAGGTGTTAGTAATGAAGAAGGTTCATATTCATCTGTTAGATGCTCATTAAGTGATGCAATTGATATAAGTAAAGATAATGGTAAATTTTACTCAACTTTTGGAGTTGAAACAAAACCTAGTTATATTGCCAGTAATCAAAAATATGGCGATGAAACTTGGGCTTGGACTGTCCAACAATTAAATGAAAGAGGTCATAAAATTGAATCACTTTGAATTGTTTTTCCTTGTAGCTATTAAGATATCGATTTATCTATTTAATAACTGGGTTTTATATAGATTGGATATAAATAAATGTATATTGCATAGTAAAGAATAGTAAAAAAAAAAAAAATTATAAACAGAATTATTTATATTATTAGTGAATTTAGATTATTTAAAGGTTGAATGAGTAAAAATTATTGGAAAATACGTCTACATAAAATAAAATAAAAAAAAAATAAATTAAATAAATTTAAAAGAAAATTAATAAATAACAGTACATTGATTCTATAAAATTAATATCAAAACACTATTTCTTTGTTCTTGGTCTGAAATCATCAATCCAGTTTTGAGTACTCATTTGAGTTAATCTACTCAAAGCTCTAGCAAATGCGAATCTTTCTTCATCTAAATGAGCAAACATATAAGCTTTTTTAGCAATTTTTCTATCAAAACCATGTTGAGTAACTAAAGTATCATTATCAAGTTTATCATCAATTTCTTCATCAGTTTTATTAGCTAAAGCGAAAACACTTGATCCAATATTTTCAGGTTCAACGAAAATATCTTGAAATGGAGCAGCTGCAGTAACTGCAATTCTTGTATGATTATCATAAACGGCATCAAGAAATGTAATAAATCTACGAACTTGATCACGTTGATCAACTGTTAAATATGGTATATCAGTTACAATAATTGATTCAAAACTTGTTGCTAAAGTTAAATAATCACCAGCAGCTAAAGGTTCACCACATAATTCTTCAAAAGTAAATTGTGCAACATAAGGTGGTGAACAAGTTGGTACAATTAAATTTCTACCCCAAACACGTAATGGTAAATTATTTTCAATTTCATGACCTTGACTGAAAAAATCATACCATAATTTAATATGATCTTCTCTTTCTTTCTTACAAGTTTTTGATAAATAAGGAATTCCAGGTTTTGGGAAATAAAATGCAGATGAAATTGGTCTTGGAATTTTACGATAATCAGTTGGAGAATTTAAATAAATAACATGTGTAACATTTTTAATTAATTTAATACAAGGAATAAATGATTCTCTTTGAATACCATTAATATATAAATCATCAGGTGCTCTATTTGAAGTTGCAAATAAAACTAATCCATGATCTTTTCTTAAAACTAAATTTAATAATCTACGTAATAACATTGCATCTGCGACATCAGTAACTTGAAATTCATCAAAGCATAAAACAGTTGCAGTTTCTGATAATTCCCAAGCTAAATATGGCATAACATCAATATCTTCTCTATGACCATGTTTCATTTTTAATTGATGAGCCCTTTTATGAATATTTTGCATAAATTGATGAAAATGTAATCTTCTTTTAGTTAAATGAGGTGGAATTGTATCATAAAATAAATCCATTAACATTGTTTTACCACAACCAACATCACCATATAAATAAATACCATGTGGTATTTTAGATTTTAATTCATCTTCTAAACCAGTTGTTTTTTCAATTTTAGTAAATAATGAAGAAACAAATTTTGGTATTCCAAAAACTGAACTTGTCTTTGGTTCTAATCTTGATCTTGTAATATCTGGTTCTTTAACTTTTGGTGGTTTATAATTTGTTAATTCTTCATATAAACATTGAACACTTGTTAATATACCCCTTTGAAATTCATCATTATGTAAACGACCTTCAGAGACTCTTTTATCATATAATTCTAATGGTGAATAATATTTTTTTGATGGATCATCTGGACCTAATTGATTTGTTGATGATGTTATTGTTGAATTTTCTCGTATTGATTGATATGATAATTTTGGGCAATTTAATAATCTCAATCGGAGATTTAAGTATGAGTGTGTTGAAAGTGTTTTTAAACTTGGAAAAAAATATGATCCTGTCATTGTTTTTCTGTTTTCTGTTTACCTCTATATATATATAATTATATTTATTTATTCGAGTATAATAGTGCGTTTAATTCAATAGAAACAATGAAAATGAATTGATAATACAAAATCAATTGTATTTAAATATCAAATAGCTATATATGAAGAAATGCGTGAATATATATAAATATATATAAATATATATGAAAATCAATAACAAAGAGGAGAATTGCCCAATTTGCGGAGTAAATTCCGTTGTTAGTGTCAAATCTGAAGCATTATAAAGTGAAGTGAACCTAATTCAACACTAACTATGTGCAAAATAAAACATCAACACTTTTTTTCCCGTTATGTTCCCGCAACGAGACATTTTTTTCACATTTTTTCACATTTTTTTCTCTCGCCCGCAATTTTATTTTAATTGGCAAACTCGGTCACCGGATAAACTCTAAACTAGAAAAGCGGAGTTTTGTGTTTTGTGTTTTGTGGTTTATGTCAGATATCCATATCAAGTTCGATTGCATCTTCGTTTTTACTGAAAATCTCTTCCTTATCATCATGAGCATCATGATTATCATCATCAACAGTTCCTGATGTAAACGTTGTCGTTTTCGGTCCAGTACTGGATGCAATAAATCCAATACGATCTTGAAGTTCTTTTCTTAATTGTGCATTTTTACTCTCTTGTACTGTTTGAATTGTCTCTGATTCTTCAGTATCTTCAACTGATCCATACAAATTCTCTAAATAAATCTTTCTACGTAACATATCTTTATATGTACTTTCATTACCATTCTCTAATTCAAATGCTTTGAATAAATCCCATATAGCAATTTTATCTTCTTTATTTTCACTGAATTCCATTATATTTTCAACTGCATATTGTAAAATTTCACGACCTCTATTGATATTACCTAATAAAACTTCAACTTCAACAAATCCACTAATTATATCATTGATATATCCAGGAATTTTTACTGAAATATTCTCTATTGCTTCTTGAAATACTTCAACAACCCATTCAAATCCTTTATTTTCAATTGTATTAACAATTAATATTTTATACATTAATAATTTATCACTTTGTCTTCTCATTTTACTAATACCTTCTCTTAAAATTTTAGTACTTCTAATTTTAGATCCATATTTCTTTTCCCATTCAGAATATAATATATAAATTTGTTTTAAATTCTTATTATCTTTTTCATAAAATTCTAAACTTTCCTCAAAAATTTCTCTAACACGTTCAATATTCCAATTTAATTTATCCCAATATTTTAAAATTTTATTCAAATAAATACAAAATAAAATTGATTTAGATTCTCCATTAAACATATTTAATCCACGTTCAAATATACTAAAACTTTTTTCAATAAATCCATTTTCTTCTAAATATAAACAATAATTAATAATCATAACTCCATTAATTACTTTTAATTCCATTGAATCTTCATATGCTTTACAAACTTCTTCATATTTTTTACTATTCTCAATTAAATCAAGATATAAACTCCATAATTTAATACTTTTAAATAATTTCATTTGAACGCTTAAATTTTGATCATCAATACTAACTTTACCGTTAGATATTTGTTCAGGAATACTTATTGCCTTATAACAAATTAATGTTGCATGTTCTATATTACCAATTTTAATTTCTAATTTAATCCATTCAATCCAAATAAATTCTAATTGCTCAATATCAGTCCATGGAACTTTAGTACTTGTTTCAAATATCTTTCGTCCTGTTTTAATATCATCTTTATCAAAATAAAGTTTTCCATAGTTATACCATATTTTAGGAAATATTAATTTCTCATCTTTTGGTATTTTTTTAACATCAATTGTTAATATAGCTTTTGAATAACAATCTAAAAGTTTATTTAATGATTCATCATCATTATTAGTATCATAAGATTCATTTATTAATTCTAATCTTTCTAACCAAATCGTTGGACTATTAGAATTTTGCCTTAATTTAACATCATTTAATAATAGTGATCGATTAGATAATAATAATTCAAATTTATCTAAATATTTATTTAAAATTTCACTATTGTTCTCATTATCATTTTCAAATTCTGATAATTCCGTTACTTTTTTTTCTAAAATTTCAGTTAATGAATCAAATATAATTGTAAAATCTTTAATTGTTAAACTTAAATTTAAATATTTTTCTAAAAACTCTATTGATTCCTCAAATTTATCAATATGAATAAAATATTTAGCATATTTAATAGTAAATATACTTTGCTGATCAGGAAATTTCTTAACAATAACTTCAAAAACTGAATTGATTTTTAATTTAATTTCATTATTTTCATTTTCATCCTTTTTAATATTTGATAATTTAATTAATTTATCAAAATATCTTCGATAAAGTTCTAATTCAGAGTCTGATAATTTTATTAATATTTGTGGAACTAAAAATTCATTAAAAATAGTTTCAAATTTAATAATTCCAATATAATCATCTATACAATTAATTAAAACTGAAAAAATATCATCAAATGTAGGTAATTTATATCCTTCAATTGAAATATTAAATTTATTACAATTCTTCAAATAAATGAAAAAACTTGAATAAATTCCAGATTTTAATTGTAATGATATATCAATATCATTTAAAATATTATTAAATAAAAAATCCCATAGTTTTAAATGTTCAATTTTTCTTAATTTAATTAATGCTGAATTAAATACATAAAATATGAATTCAACATCTAAAAGCTTTTTGAAAATATTTAAAAATTCAAGATATTTCATCCAAAATTCAACTTTTCCTCCATATAAAATGACAGAATTTGAAAAAAATTGGTTTAATTTATCAAGTTCACATGTATTTGAATTATTGAATTTAATAAAACTAATATAATTATCAACAAAGTTTAACCAACAATCAAAATCGTCAGAAAATTGCTGATGCTGCCTAAATAATAATGCAAGTATACCTTTTCGCAAACTTAAATTATCATCAATTTTATTTCCATCTTCTTCATTTTTTAACTGTTCCTGTTTGTGTTTTAAATACTGATCCCAAATATCTTTATTTTGTGAATTCTTTACTAATTGCATTTCAAAGGGAATATCTGATTCACAAATATAGGATAATAACGGTTGCCCATTCTCCATTGAATTCTCGTTATTATTTTGATTTTGTTTCGATAGATTTAGTGTATAGAATTCATAAAAAAACTCATCAATATGACATGAATAACACGAAAAGATTAGAAAGAATGAAAATAATACAGTTACATTTTTTTAGTATGGAAAAATATTACTCGCTAAAAAAAAATCTATTGCAAAAACACCTTTATGGTTCTTTTTCCTTTTCCTTTCCTATAATTTATTGGATATTATCAAGGATTTCAACAGTAGATATTGGTCTGAAAAAGAAACCGAGATTGTGAGAATATGTATGAAAACTGAAAACCTAGCAAAATGAATTTGAAAAGATTCATTCTCGATTAATTTTGGATCGGTCATCTAGACATTTATTTTCACAGGCAAAATCCTGAAACCTCTTTTGCAATTACTCAAGTGGAACTGATTAGTGTACTACATAATTTTAATCACTGTAAAATAGACTAAGAACTGATAACCCCCATTCTTTAGGAAAGAGTTATCTGGCAGCTACACCCTAAATAATTATTTATACTAGGTTCCTACAAGAATCAACAGAAACCACCCATGCACTCTGTATAAAGGTACAAAAAACACTAATAAGATACATTGTGAACTCCTCTCAGATCTTCTTACCACGGATAAATGATATCAAAACTCTTTGATTGATACGTAACATACATTTCTTGTTGAAATTGAAAATAAAAAATTTATTACAGAATTATGTACAGAAATTACCTCCGTACACCAAAACAATCAATTATTACGTACCAATATTTTTACATGTACGATAAAAAATACAGTTAAAGTGGCTGCTTCTCTATATCTTGCGATTTCAGTACATGGTTAAGAACCGTTTTGATTTATTTGTGATTGTAATCTTTGAAATTTCTAGTAGTCAAATAAAACACAATGTCCGGAGCAGCTAATAGGTATGTTATTAGAATATATTAATAATTAGGAAAAAAGGAATTATTAATTACCTTTTGGCAAATAATTTTAAATATAAATAAATATGTGAAATATGAAACTTATACTAACATTTAATTAACTTTTATATATTAAATTACTAATAATTTAATTTAGAGAACAAGTTTTCCCAACGCGTATGACACTTGGTGTTATGAAAGGTAAATTAAAAGGTGCTCAAACTGGACATTCATTATTAAAAAGAAAATCTGAAGCATTAACAAAAAGATTTAGAGATATAACAAAGAGAATTGATGATGCAAAAAGAAAAATGGGACGTGTGATGCAAACAGCTGCATTTTCATTAGCTGAAGTTTCATATGCAACAGGTGGTAATATTGGATTTCAAGTTCAAGAAAGTATTAGTGACAATGCTAGATTTAAAGTTAAGGCAAGACAAGAAAATGTTTCAGGTGTTTATTTACCACAATTTGAAGCTGATATTAATGAAACAATTAATGATTTTAAAATGACAGGTTTAGGTAGAGGTGGTCAACAAATTCAAAATGCTAGAGAAGTTTATAGTAAAGCAGTTGAAACTTTAGTTGATTTAGCATCATTACAAACAGCATTTGTAATTTTAGATGATGTTATTAAAGTTACAAATAGAAGAGTTAATGCAATTGAACATGTTATTATTCCAAGAACTGAAAATACAATTGCTTATATTAATTCAGAATTAGATGAATTAGATAGAGAAGAATTTTATAGATTAAAGAAAGTTCAAGAGAAGAAACAAATTGCAACCGCTGCAGCTGATGCTGAAATGGCAGCTAAAAAGTTAAAAGAAGAGGCAGAAAGATTAAATGAATTGGAGAAAAATGAAGCTGAAGATGTTGAAAAATTAGTTGTTAAGGATGAAGTTGAAAAGGAGAAACATGACGAAGATAATGGTGAATTAATCGCTGAAACCGAAAGTGATGTTATTTTCTGATGTTTATATTCATTTATGTAAGAATACATATATATATATCTATTTCTATATATAAGTTTTGAAAATATAAAATTAATATTGTAAATTAAAGAATGATGATAATATTGATCAATTATAACAATATATATGTGGCGCATGCAGTACGAATCAATTAATTTTATCACGTGCAAAACATATATATATTATAATAAAGTTGATTAAAATTAATCAACGTTGTTGACGTTAGTTACTATTACTTTTCTTATAAAATATTTTAGGCATTTGAATTTAGAAATATTTTTTTACACAAGCTATTAAATATAATACATTTAAGAAAATGATATTAACCAAACCATTCCTAGCACTAATATTTTTTGTAATTGCATTTTTCACTATTATTTTCACATCACAATATTCACATTTATTGAAAAGTATTTCAATTGATACTTATGAATATCCGAATAAATTTCACCCTGAAATTATCAATCCAATTTTAGAAAATATTAAAATTGAAGATATAGAAAATGATATGAAAAAATTTATTAATGATTTACCCAAAGATAGATATTATAAATCTGAAAATGGTTATAAATCATCAATTTATATTAAAAATTATTTAAATTCATTAATTGAAAATTATAAAAGTAATAATGATCATACATATGAAATTGAATTATTTAATCATCAATGGAAACAACAAAGTATAATATTCAAAATTAATAACTCAATAAATTATCGAAATAATCTCAAAACTATTGTAATTGGATGTCATATTGATTCAATTAATTTTAGAGATTTTGATAATGCACCAGGAGTTGATGATAATTTATCAGGTATTATAACAGTCATTCAAACTATTAAACAAATCATGAAATTTATTAATAATAATGAAATAAATTTAATCAATTCATTAGAATTTCATTTTTATTCAGCTGAAGAAATTGGATCATTAGGTTCAATTCAATTATTTAATTCTTATAGATCAAATAATAAAGAAATAATTGCAATGTTACAACAAGATATGACAGGTTATATTGAAAAATCAATTGAAAATGGATTTAATGAACATTTTGGTATAATTACAGATTATTCTTCAAAAAGTTTAATGAAATTTACTAAAGAAATAATTAATAATTATTGTGATATACCATATTTAGAAACAAAATGTAATAAAATATGTTCAGATCATATTTCTGCCTTAATGTTTAGTTATCCAAGTATTTATGTATTAGAGAGTAAAGTTGATTTAAGTAATCCATTTATTCATTCAGTTAAAGATACAATTGATAAAATTAATTTTAATCATATATTACAACATATTAAACTTACAATTTCATTTTCAATTGAACTTGGAATAAGTAATGAAATTAAATTAATTAAAAATGATCAATTAAAAGATCAAACATCATTTAAATTTACTGATTTTTTAATTTTATTGATGATGCATTATACTAAAAGATTTGTTTATGCAGTTTTAATGTTTGGTTTTACTGTTGGGTCAATTTATATAATTATTGATGATCATAAGAATAAATTCAGTAAAACCAATAAATTAACAAATGACGATGATGTTGAAATAAACCATTTAGAAGATGACATGTC
>JAJLVP010000324.1:0-42194 GCA_030570435.1 Pichia ethanolica | reverse complement strand
CCAGATGAGTTTAATAGGGATAAAGTTAATTTTGTTGGTCTTAAAATGGTATTATATTCTTCATCAGTATCTTGAATTCTTAATATTAATTCACCGACAAAAACTTTAATCCATGGTATTAAATGTTCTTTTTTTGATACAGAATTTGATCTAAAATTTTTATTTGAAGTCATTGATTTGAAAATTTCAGTATCTTTTAAAGGAGTTGAATATTCACCTCTTATCATTAAATAAATTTTTTCAGCTAAATCATAATTATTATTTAATATTTTAGCTAATTCTTTTGGTGAATTATAATTATCACGAATATTTGAAATTGAAGTTTCATTCCCAATTGATTCATATATCCAATTACCAGTTTTACCACCTAAAGACCAAAAATCTGTTAATTTAAAGTGTTTTAAAAAAATTGGTATTGAATCATTTCTAACTATAGTTTGTTGATCGGGTTTTTGGAATCCGCTTGCTAATTTAGCAATAGTTTTAACCCTTCCAACACCACCAGAAGTTTTATAACCAATTAAATCTTCAATTTTTTTCCTTAATTCAAAACAAATTATTGAACCAATTAAAATTACTAAATCATCCCAATCATTAATTTGAAATTTATCTCTATTATCCTCATTATCATCATTTGCAATACAAGATTTATCTTCTAAATTATTATTTTTTCTTATAATATAACCTTTAAAATTTAAATTATTTGGTAAATTTTCAATAATTGGTAAATTATCATTAATATTATTCATATCATTTAATAAATTTGGGAATAAATTTAAAATTCTTTTAAATACTAATCTACCAAAATCCATAAAACTTTCATCAACACTTGCCTTTTCAACTAAATCACATTCATTTCTGAATAAATTTAAAACTTTTTTACCTTCTCTTCTATATGGATCTAAAGATATTTTATGATTAATTGGAGATGGTACATAATCAACATATTTCCATGAAGGATTACCCTTTTGAAATACTGCAGTATGTGCTGGTATTAAATTTGGACATTTTAATTTAGCTTGAGCCAATCTATCCATTCTTGTTATTCCATAATCTCTTGCAGCATATGAAACAGCAATCAATGTATCCCATTGAACGCAAACCACTGGATCTTTATCTGATAATCCCAATCTTAATTGTTCACATTGAGCAAAGAATGCATTTAAATCAATATGGCAAATAACTGACAGCGGACTTTTATATGCTTTTTCTTTATCATTTAAATCTATTAGGTCTTTATAAGTGAAACTGGATTTTTCCTTGAATCTTAGCATTAGTATATGTCAGCTGAAATGAAGCCTGATATTATTCTATGTGATATACGTCTTAATAAAGGGGGTGGCAACAAAAAGTGGGGAACAGCCCCTTTATTTCCCTTTTAGTTATAAGTTGATATTGTTAATTCATGTTATCATTTAAGTGAATTGCCCCTTTTGGGAGCGAAAGAAAGAAAAAAAGGCAAGAAAAACGAAAAACCCTCGTTAAATTTCTTTTTCTTAGTGAAAGCGTACAAAATGTGAAAAACGTACAAAATTATGTGAAAATTTTATAAATAGAGCGCTTTTCCCACAATTTCTGCACATTCTTTCTCATTGTTTCCAAAATGTGCTTTCTTTTGAGTTTGCTTTCTTCTTCATTAGGGTGGCCTTCTTCTATGGAGTGACAAGTGTGTTTGTCTGTGGAGGAATGTTGTCTCTTCAAGTGTTTTCAGTGGACGCTTGTTTTTTTTTTGGCTTTATCTATTCTTGAATCTATTTTTTTTCTTTTTTTTTCCACTTCTTTACTTTCTCTTCAAATCTTTTTTTGTTAAGTTGATATTTTACATCAATATACTGTGATGACAGATTGTCGCCCCAGACGGATGCATAATGACCGATTCGATTAAACACTGAAAATTCTGATATGTATAATCAATGTTAGTTTCAACTTATCTCTCTTGTTTTTTATTTTCTTGCATTCTCTTATATTTTCTATCCATTATTTCTTTTTGACACATTTCGTCTCTTTGCAGCTGGGGTTCCAGAGGCAGGTGACTCAAACTTTTGTACTACTTAATGATGTAAATTAACTGTATTTCATGCTAATCATGACCTCCATTTGATTAAAACAATCCGATACTTTCTGAAAATACGTAACATTAGTTTTTGAGTGCCTTGTTCAAAAACGTGCACGTGATTGTATGGCTTTATATATATATATATGTATATATATACATATTTATTTATATTTATGTAACACATACATTTAGTATATTAAGAGACGTGTCTTCAAAACCGTGTTTTTTGTACTTGATAATGTTTTGATTCATTTTCTTCTTATTCTTTACACTTTTCTATATGGAAACCCACCTGATATCTCCAAATCACACAAACCATACCAACCAATGTCAGAGGAATCAAATATCTCGATAAGTTCTTTCGATTTCTATCTGCCCTTGCCATACAGAGTGGTTATATTAATAAATGTCGGTCTGTTCATGTGGCATTTGAATTTGATTACTTGTAAGAAATTTAAAATTGGACTTTTAAATGTTTTGAAAATTTCAAATCCAGAGCTAACAATTTCAAAATTAATTGACAGAAGCAGATTAAATTTACTTAAGATAACATCTTTAAATTTAATTAATTATTTAATTTATTATTTTTTCACGTCAAATGGTTTTGATTTCTTACTTCTTCATTGGTTACCTTTATTAAGTATTTTAATAACTTTTATTTTATTAATAAAAAATAAATCTTCAATTGAATCCCAAAGACTATCTCAAACAATTAAAAGAATTATTAAAGGTGATATCGATATTAATTTAAGAAATAATGATATATTGTTAACTGATACTTTAACTTCTTATAATAAAGTTTTAGTTGATTTTTTCATTTATATATCTGCCTTATTTTTAGGTATGCCAACCTTACCAATTGGTTCAGATTTATCAAAAGAATTATCAAAATCTCATCTTCAAATTTTTAATATAGATTTATTATTGGCAAATTTCCCATCATTTTTAAGATTAAAGCAATGTTTAAAAGAGTATAATCAAAGTAATAGACAAAATATTCAACATTTATTTAATGCAATTAAATATTCCACGGCATTTTTACCAACATTTTCAATGATTTTATTTAAAACGGGTTATTTACACACTTTAAGTATTTGGTATTTTTTCACTTTTATTAATTCTTCCTACTCATTATTTTGGGATATTACAAATGATTGGAATTTCGGATTTTTATTAAAATTTTTATCAGGTAAATCAAATGTAAAATTACTAAGGAATAAATTATTATACAGTAAAAGTTCATATATTTTAGCAATTTTAATAGATACTCAATTAAGATTTATTTGGATTTATAGATTATTATATGTTAATGATTCTACTTTAGATTCTTCGATTAAAACTTTTTTCATAATGTTATTCACTACAGAAAAGGGTAATTTCATCTTAGAAATTTTGGAAATTTTTAGAAGATGGGTTTGGGTTTTTATAAAAGTTGAGACCGAATACATTAAAATGAGTTCAGATTCTTCATTTATTGAATTACAAAATTTTGATTAATATTATTAGAAAAGAAAAATAAAATTTTAAGTTTATCAAATAATTCTTTTAATCCACATATATATAACTAATTTACTTATATTATTATAATATTAACTTGTCTTTCTTTTAGTTTAATCTTTCTTTCTTCTTTTTAATGATTTACTCTTTTCTTTCATATTCTTCATCTTTCTTTCAGTTTTACTTAAATATCTAAATTTCTTCTTCTTTGGTTTACTGATCTTACTTTTAACATCTTCTTTCTCTTCAGTTGAATCGCCCATACCCATTAATCTTGCATATTTCTTTGCTCTAGTTATAGAACTATTTAAAACTTCATCTGCTTTAGAAAGATCAACATTCATAATCTTAGTAACAGATTCAAGATCAAAACTATTTGGGTTATCTAAACTTTCAATTATTACTTCTGATTTTCCACTGACAGGTGCATCATCATTATCAATTTCATAAATTTGTTTCTTCAGTATTCCTGATTTATTTCTTTTTTCTTTAGTTTCATTTAAATTATTTGAATCGTCGATTCCATTCCATTCATCATTTTCTTCATCGTCAAATTTTACATCATTATTATTGTTCCCTTTTGAATCTTTAGATTCATCTCTATTATCTTCACTATCCTCACTATATTCATCTTCTTCTAAATCTTCTTTATCAAGAAATGGATTTAATTCCATTGCTTCTTTCATTTCGGCTATTTTCTTTTGAACTTGCAATTTTCTTTCCTCACGAATTCTAGCTCTTTCTTCAAGTCGATCCTTTCTAGCTTGCTCCTCTAAATATTCTTGTGCTTTCCTCTTTCTTTCAACCTTACGTTTATGAAACCCTGTAAGATAATCCTTACGTTTTTCCTTATCAAATATCACTTCATTGACTCTATGTTTTAATTTTTTAGCTTCTTTATAACGTTTACCACCACTAAGTAATTCTCTATTTGGTTTTCCCATTTTTACTTTTTGTTTAGTACCTGATGTTTCAGGAGATAAATATCAACACAAATTGAAATGACAAATATTGAAAATATTTTCATGGTGAAATCTTAAAAATTTGAAAAAAAAATTGAAAAAAATTGAAAAAATAAACATTTTTTCTGTGTGGTGGATTCTGTGAGAAATATCTTCTGAAACTAAAAGGTGTGTATATATTAACGCTGACATGGAGTATTCCTTGTTTAACTTCAATTTCTTAACCTTTCTTTAACACTACATATTTTCCATGGATGATTCGATATGGTTCTTACTGGATCTTTTTATAGTCATACCTAAGAATACTCCTGGAGTACCGAGATCTTTCATTTCAAATTTTTCACTTAACAGTTTCTTTTTTTCTCCATATTCTTGATTGAATCTCCTAAAATTAGCAAGTCATCAACATACATTGCAATATATATATTTAAATTTTTATTGAAAATTATACATGGATCTAAAGATGATGACCTAAACCCAAAGTTATACAATACTGAAGATAATGTTTGATAAAATATTAATGGAGCATTTTTCAATCCGTATAATGCATTATTTAACTTCCATACTTTTCCATCCTGTTGACCACATCCATCTGGTGGTTGGAAATAAATTTCATATTTTAAATTTCCATTTAGAAAAGCAGTTTTGGCATCCATTTGATTGATATGCCATCTATTAATGGCACACTTCTGAATAAAAATCTAATTGAATCCATTGATATTACTGGTGAAAATGTATCAAGATAATTTCTACCCGGTTCTTGGGTAAATCCTTTTGCCACTAAGCTTGCTTTAAATCTTTTAATATTGTCTATTTCTTGTTTAACGTTGAACACTCATCTGCTTCTTATAATTGATTTCCCAATGATTTTATTTTTATCGACTAAGGTATATAATTTCAATTTCTTCATTGCATTCAATTCTTCTTCACGCTCTTTAATCCATTGCTTTGATGGGTATTCATAGCTTGTTTATATGTAATTGGAATATTATATTTATTAGTTGATACAACCAAGTTAACATGATGAGTCATGGAAAATGTTGATGATGAATTATTTCAGTCAATTGAAGAAATCATTTTAGATAGTAATTCTGATGGTTGGATTGATTGGAGTAACCGAAGTATCATAGTAAAGTCTTTTTGGTGGACTTGGGTTGTTGGTATCTTATCATTGAAGAAATACTCGTTATTTACCTCTTGAATTTTATGTTGCTGGTCAATTCGTTCACAACTTTGATTGTCGTGGTTTATAATATCCTTCTCATAGCTTCAATTCTCTTTTGTGTCATTTTATTTGAACAGATCCTATAAGCTCTTCATGTGAATTATCAGCATTGATCATAATATGTTGCTTCAGTGAATTGATTCTTAGGTATGACTTTAAAAAGATTCAGTAATAATCACAAATTATCCATGGAATGTATACTTGAAAAGTTGAGGCAAGATTACTAAATTCAAGTCAAGAAAAAAAATATTCTATCTTAGCATCAATATCTATTCTATTAAAAATTAATAAAGCAAAAAAGAACATTTCAACTAACGATATTATTGGCAATGATGAAGCCTTTAATACGATGGATTCGGATATTATTACAATCAACAATGAAATTAACAATTATGTTAATTCTTCAATGTTAGTTAATTCAAATGAAAATCAAATTTGCTTCTAAATCAACAACTCAAGCAAGAGGTAGATCCCCAACTAAACCATTTGCACAATCACTTGTGAACAGTGCATGACCCATAAAATGCATTGGAAGTCGAAGGCATATAATATTAATTAATGATACTCTAGCTATCTAAAACTTTTTGTTGTAAATAAATAGAATAAATTAAAGGCTGGAGTAGAACTGTATTTAGAAAGCGAAGCTAAAGCAAGAGATCATTCACCAATATTCATAATAACTGACCAAGGTAATGAACTTTTTGGTTTAGGATTTGAGTTCACAAAACACTGAGTTATTTTCCAAAATGTTTTAGGTTATCCATATGCATTTCAGTAGATGATCGTTTTATTTTTTAGGGTTTAACATTATCCCTGAAAAGATGTACAATGATAAATATAATACATACATAATACCGTTTATTTTATTATTCTAATATATTTCACATTTATATAGTTATGATCGATGTTTATAGCAGGGATGTTTTCAGTGTATATAGCATTAGATACAATATATAGCATTAGATGCAACGTAAAACAGTCACGATAATAATTACATGTAAACTTTAACTAGAAAAGTTGCTTAACGAAGTTATTCAAGGAGATGCAACACGTTATCAGTAAATAATAAATCAGAAAGAAGTGGATGTTTTGTATTGGTCATATCACTTATTTATTATCATCATCTTCAACGCCCATTTCATTCATTACTTCACGTAATGTTGAACTTTTTTGATCTGCGATTAGTTGAATAATTCCCATACTCAAATCCTTCAATTCATTATATTTTTTCAATTGTTTAATATGTCGTTTCATTTCTTTTTCATAATTTTCTTTCAGTATTTTATCAGATAACACACTATCGTTGATTTGAATTCCCTCATTTTTTAGGTATTCAGAAAGTTCTTTATGTTCCTTTTCTAAATTGGCTAATTTAAGTTCAAGTTTTTCGATTTTTATTCTATATTCCTTATTATGAGCCTCTTGATAAATTTCCTCTGTTAAATCAATCTCACCCTGTGTTTCATTACCCATATTTGAGCCTTCTTTTTTATTCATATTACCATCAGTCATTATTATCTAGAAATGATATAACTATCAATAAAATCAGAGATAGAAAAGATTTGCTTTAAATCATAATTAAGGTAATGTAAAGAGATTGACACAACAAAGTAACACGAGTAAAGGCTGTGTATCGCATCGGGTTGAGATAAACAACATTTCCTAATTTGTGATTCGCAAATATATAACATTGTGCTTAAAATTACAAGATTATATACGAAATTAATTCTAAACTGTAAGTCCATATTTAAGAGAGAGATAGGAATTGAGAATAGAATAATTAATAAAAATAATAAAATGAAAATAATAAAAATAATAAAGATAATAAAAATAATGAAGACAATAAATAGAAAAAAATAATTAAAATAAATAAAATAAAATAAAATAAAATAAAATAAAATAAAGAGGTTCTAATAAATAAAAAAAAACTTTATAAAAGTTCACAAAACAGTCAGATAATGTTGCTATGGCTTATTTCCCTCTCTTTGAGCTTCTTCAATTGCAATTCCATCATATCAATGGTATCTTTAAGCTCTTGTTCTGACATTCTTTGCTTACCCGCTTTCTCTAACGGTTCTTTAAATCTCATTCTGTGTCTTGTCTTTTTAGTTGAATTCAAATTCTCAACTTGTGTGTTTATACCAGTCATCAGTTCACGTTGTTCAATCCACTCCCATAAGCTAGATTCACTCATCAACATTCTATTATTAGTATATAATTCATATCCATGAGAGTTTTTACTTGATTTGAATTTCTCTGTTATAACAATAGCAAATAATATTATAATTAAAAATAATTTAAGATCAAATTGATCCATTATTAAATCCACATAACCTTTAGGTTCAGGTTCAGGAACATGTATAACTGTTTCAACGGGTTCTTCAATAACTGCTGGTGTACTTTCCTCCTTTGTATGTCTTCTGCCCTTTTCCTTCTTTTTAACTTTACTTGGCGATGAGCTAAGTGAACCACCAGATGCAATCTTTTTCTTTAATTCACTTATTAATATTCCCATCGCTTCTTTTTGACCTGAAATGGCACCTTTTTCAATTGCACCTTTAATCCATGATTTACCAGTCCAAACGACAGTTGTTACAACTAATAAAGTTGTACTGTTGTTAGGACCCCAACTTAAAAATAATTTGGTCTTAACTTTGAATGCATTACCAGATGGAACATCTGGTGACTCTGTTATTTGAAATACAAGACAGTTTTTATTAAAATCTTTATGATCAATAACTTCCTCAACAATACATTTGGTTTGTTTTGGTCCAACAGGACCACCATTAACTGGTTTTGTATAACGATATGTTCTTTTAGTACCAGTAAATTTAGGTACTTCACCAATATCATAATTCTTTTGAACTTTCAATAAGTTTTTCACAAATGTATTATCATCACCAAATAACAATTTAAAAACCAAACCCATTGGAGCCGAAATAGTATCTTCAATAATTTTAGTGTCAGATGAATCAACAGTATAACCGTTTGGTGTTGGAGCATGAGTTTTTGGACCTTCAAATGATAAACCATTAAATATATTATCAGAATCAGATGGACCATTAGAGTCATCTTGATCATCTTCTTTATCTGTTTTGTCACCACCTTCTTTTATCATATCTTCTTGATCTGAAACGCTGGTAACGGATGTTTCATCATCATTATTATGATCAGTTGCATTAGCATCACTTTTTCTACGAGATGTATGGTGATCACCACCATCCTCATCGTCATCGGATTCATCATTTGAGACGCTATCTAATGAATCAACTTCATCTAAATCAAGATCAATTGTATCAAAACCTTCACTATTAACATTTGCCTTCCAAACTTTACAGATTAAAGAATATGTTGGATCTCTCGACATAAAAGATGCAAAAATATATTTATTATGTAAATTACTAAATTCGATTGCGTTAGGAATACCAACAGTTTTTTTCTTTTGAATTTTCAAAATTGCGTTTAAAGGTATAGTTAAACGGGTAACTAAACCAATAATATTTGAATGAAATGAAATATGATGTTCACTAAGATATAATCTACCTTGAACCAAAATTTCTTTTCTATATGCACAAGCAAAATCTTCAATGAAAATTTCATTTGGTGGTAAACTTGAAAATAATGCATGAAAAGCTTCTTGCCTTTTCTCACTTGGTGGTTTTAAGTCTAATTTGTCAAATAGAAATTCTTTCTTTTTACCATCAACATTATTAACTTCAAAATCTTCTAGACCATGATGAGAGTTTGAATTTAATCTAGTTATTGAAGCAACAGAATCCAATGATTTTCTATTACTTGGAATTGGTAATTTTAATTTCTTTTTAAAGCTTAAACTATTTGACATTGGTAAAGCTGAAACATTATGGTCCTCGTTATCTTCTTCAGAAATTATTGATGATAAAGAATTTCTAATTGTTTGCTTTCTTGGTAAAGGTGATCTTGAAGATCTAGATCTTGAAGTAATTGGTATCGACTTTATAGTTTCTTGATTTAGATTTTGATTATGCCTATCAAAATATGCACCATCTGAGGCTGCTATTGCCATTGGTTCATTATGAGGAGCATTATTAACATTATTAAAATTATTTATATTATTATTAATTGTATTATCATTAATTACTGCATCTTTATAATTTGGAACACTAAAATGTTTGTTATCTGTTAAAAGTTGAGTTTGATTTTTTGGAAATGCATCTAAAGTTAGACTTCCCTGGCCTAGTGTATTAATCAGTGATTTTTTAACTGGGACAAATTTAACGGCATCAGCGGCATCATGTTTTGGAGAATGATTAGTAGCTGAAGAAATTGAAGAAGATATTGTATTATCATCTAAATCTGTAACATCGTCATCATTGTGAGTTTCAGCATGATTTGCTAAATCTGTAAAAGATTTCAAATTTAAAGTATTCATCAAAGTTGAAAACAGGCCATTATGTTGATTAGCTGAACTACTATGTGTATCATTTTCACTATTTGTGTAACCATGCGTAGTTAAAGAATTTTCACTTTCATCTTTAGTTAAAGATGAATCAGATTGATTTGGTGTTGAACTTTGTAATGTTAAAGTTGATTTTGGATGGTGTTTATTTAATTTTTTACTTAATGAACGATGTAAAAATTCATGATGTTTCTTATTATGATTTTTATTTATATTACTAGCTAAACTACCATCTTCAAGATATTCTTCATCCTCTTCTTCAATTTCATCATCATCTAAATCATCATCAGATTCATCATCAGACTGTTGATTATGATTATTATGAGTATTATGATTACCTATTAATTTTCTTCTCACAGCATCAAATTCTTCCCTTTTAGAATTGGATGTATGTAATGTTGACATTGGTGGTAAAGGAGGTACTTTAGATAAATCCATTTCTTCACCATTAATAGTGAAAGTTCTATTTTTATGAGATGGAGAATTTAAAGATAAATCGTTTGGAACTGAAATTGATTTACCCATTCTACTATTTGGCCTTGTTGCGTTTAATGCATTAATATCTAATGAACTTCTATGACCAACTCTCATTGATTGAGATTTAGTTAAACTATCTTTTTTATCCTTACGTCTGAATAGATTTGAAAATGAATGATTATGTTTCTTTTTAATGTCATTGTTTGATTCTGGATCAGAGTTATTCCGTTTTAAACGGAAACTTTTTGTATGACCAGAAGACATTTTCTATAACTCAAATAACGACGGATTATATAAATGAAAAGATAGTTTATGTTACTGATAATAGAAATATCAGCTCAAGTTATTATAATAAAAGAGGGGAGATGTTGAAAGGAAATGTAAATATGAAAGAATCCAATGTTGATTAATGTGATTTATTCCTTATAGGAATTTCCAATCACAGGAGGCTAATGGTGTTTTAATAGAACAAAAAGGGAAACAAAGGGAATTGCGGAATATTGTAAAGCGCAACCGTCATTTGTCAAAAAAAAGTGGTGTTCGTTCCGAAACAGAAAAGGCGTTGTTTATTATCACATTATTCATTATAGATTATATATAAAATAGTAGTATTTACGGTATTAGGTTGCAATGTATCAATTGATACATGATTTTGCAATTTAATATAGTATAATATATTGTATTAAATTATTTAACTAAAGAAGCAAAGTGTATTACAGATTTGAAAAGAAAAAAAAATATGAAAAACATGATGTAGGTGGACATATACATTAGTAAATTTAACGGTCTTCAGCCCATTCATTCTCCCTTCTAATAGCAGCTTCTTCTTCAGGTGTGAAATCATTGACAATATTGAAAGTTTTTCTTATTTCTTCAGGAGATTTTCCTCTTATCATCTCTGCAACAATTTTACAACCTGCGTTTAATAATGGTTTTATATTTAAGTAATTGGCTGCCAATATAATTTCATAAAGCATTTCTTGATCGACATTAAGGAAGTTTTTATCCCATGGATCAATTGGAGCTGACTTTTTAGAATCATCTTCTTGGTCATCATCTGGGAAATCTGTATTTTTATAATGTTCACACCATTCTAAAATATTTTTCATAACTGCCGAACGAACATTTTGTGTTGGAACTTCAATAACATCTTGGTCTTCATCGTCACTTTCTTCTTCACCATCTGCTGGTAAAAGATTTTTAAGCATATTTTTAATTAAAAGGGATTTTTCTGCAACTTTCCTTTCCACATTGAAACGATCGTTATCAGATGTGATAATAACAATAGATCTTTCTGCTGTCATTGTATTAAACGTTGTGTGCTATTTGCTTATTAGTATTCAATAAGTTGTAAAAGATTATTGTTTGTTTGAATATTGTGAATTGTGGTTGTTGTTTTCAATTTTTTGATGGCAAAAAGTAAAGTAGAATTTTCTACTAAGCACATTTTTTATTGTGCTGACGTAAGCAATATCGTTATTTTTCCCTTTTTTTTTCTTTTTCTTTTTTTTTTTTTTTTCACACAAGACAAAAAATTTTTATTTCAATCTTTTTAATTTCAGAAACTTTTTCAGTTCATCTTTTTACTTTTCATTTAAAACTTTCTTTTTCTTTCAGAATTAAAGTAGAAGACATTGACTAGATTAGTAAACATGGCTGCTTCAAAAGAATATATTTTAGGAAAAATTTACAAATTTCTTTGCGAAGAAGGATTACAAAATTCAGCTGACGCATTATTGAAAAATGCAGAAGAAAGTAATTACAAAATCAATACTGAAAAAGCTAGTGTTGAATCAATTCCATTAGAAAAGTTCTTTGAAAATGAGGAGTTGATTAAAAAGGATACAGAAAATGATTCCAAAGTAGAGAAAGAAGATAGTTCAAGTGATAGTTCTGATTCAAGTGATAGTTCTGATTCTTCTGACTCTGACTCTAGTTCTGATTCCGACACTGATTCCGATTCCGATTCCGACTCCGATTCCGATTCTGATTCTGATTCCGATTCTGATTCTGATTCCGATTCTGATTCTGATTCTGACGTCGAAATGAAGGATGCAAAGAAAGAAGAAAAGGAAGAAAAAGAAGATGAAAAATCGGACCCTTCAGATACTGATTCATCTAACAGTGATTCATCTGATAGCGATTCATCTGATAGCGATTCATCTGATAGCGATTCTGAAGAGGAAGATAAAGAAGATAAAAAAGAAGATAAATCCGATTCTGATTCCGATAGTAGTTCATCTGATTCCGATAGTAGTTCATCTGATTTCGATAGTGATTCCTCTGATTCTGACAGTAGTTCATCTGATTCCGATAGTGACTCTTCCAATTCTGACAGTAGTTCATCTGATTCCGATAGTGACTCTTCCAATTCTGACAGTGATTCATCTGATTCTGACAGTAGTTCTTCTGATTCTGACAGTGATTCTTCTGATTCCGATTCTGACAGTGATTCTTCTGATTCCGATTCTGACAGTGATTCTTCTGATTCCGATTCTGACAGTGATTCCAAGAAGAGAAAACATGAAGAAGAAAAAGAAAGTGAAAAGAACTCTAATAAAAAAACCAAGAAAGAAAAATCATCTGAACCTGAATCTGAGACATTAAGTGACATAACACCAGAACCAAGTGAAAAAACAAATGAAAAAACAAATACAACTAAGAATAAAAATTTAATACCAGCAACAGTTGAAGAATTAAAACCAGGTGAAAAGAAACATTTTTCAAGAATTGATAGATCAAAAGTTGCATTTGAAGATATAGCACTTACAGATAACACATATAAAGGTGTAGCTGGTACATGGGGTGAATTAGCAAATGAAAAATTAGGTAGAGTCAGAGGTAAAGATTTTACAAAAGGTAAGAATAAGATGAAGAGAGGTTCATATAGAGGTGGTTCAATTACAATGGCTGTTGGTAGTTACAAATTTCAAGATTAAATAATTAATTAATTAATCAATTGCTGATTGTAATTTGAAAATATAACAATAATTTAAAATTTTCATAGTTTCAGTAACTCAATAGGAATAATGGTATACTCTATGTACTGAATCGGGGAATATAAAGAATAAGTAATGGTTACAATAGTGTATCGAAATCTATATTAAATATCAAGTAATTAGTTATTTAGTCTTAAATAATAATCTAATAAAATAAAATAAATAAAATAAAATAAAAATCCTGCCGTCGATCGACGTTTCCGAGATGCCGAATTCCGAGTAAAAAAATATATCGGAGATATGGAAACTGAAACAATCTAAATCGTTAATTTTGTATTGATATTTATTTAATTGTGGAGAACCGGCATTTATTTAGTTAAGCAACTTATCTTTTTCCTTTACTTACTCGTCCTTCTTTTAACAGTATTTACTATATTTTTTCAATCAATTGAAGAAATTAGATTAACCAATATAAGAATGCCACACGAAACTAAGAAATTAATTGAAATTTTATCAAAATATGCAACTTGTGATATGTCAGATGCATTAGTTAAACATAAACATAAATATGGTGGTTCATTACCTAATTTGAAAAGATTTTCAAAGAATTCAACAGGTAAAACAATGGTTGGTAAAGCTTATACAGTTTTATTTGCTCCAAAGGATGATCCAAGGGAAGCTATTACTGGTGGTTATATTGATAAGTTACCTGAAGATTCAGTTTTAGTTATTGCAACAACACTTAATTTACAAAAAAAGGATGCACCATTTACAAAAATGTCAAATGCATTATATGGTGGTTTAATGTCAACAAGAGCTCAATATTTGAAAAGTACAGGTACTGTTGTATTTGGTAGAGTTAGAGATATTGATGAACATTTAGAATTAAATAGAGATGTATTCTCTTATGGTTTAGGATCAGCAGCTCATGGTCCTGTTGTTAAAATGGTTGGTATAAATGTCCCTGTTGAAATCTTAGTTGATGGTTATCCAGAACCATTTACTGAAACTATTAATCCCGGTGATATTATAATGGGTGATGATAACGGTGTTGTTAAAGTTCCAGATGATGATGAATTAGATTCCATTCTAGAATATATCCCAAAGAGGGTCCAAGCAGATACTCTTGTCAAGGAAGATATTCTTAATGGTGAAGAATGTAATCCAGCTCAAAAAAAGAGAAGAGCTGGACTTTAATTGTCGTATGAGATACATATATATATTTTTTATATAGTAACGTATGTTCATGTTTTTACGTAATAAACACTCGCGTTATATTAAATGTGATTCAAATTTGAACGGTTAGTTCTTCTGGAAAAAAAATGTTGTAGATTTTTATTTTTTTTTTTGATTTCTATAAATAATAGTTTTTTGCCACTATATTCTATCGTTATATCGTGATATCCTCTGTTTTATTACCTTCACCTAGATTTTACAATTGAAAACATCAAATAATGGTGGCAGATACAGCGTACTATGATTTGCTTGAGGTTAAAACCACTGCAACAGAACTTGAAATTAAAAAATCATATAGAAAATTAGCAATTAAATATCATCCTGATAAAAATCCTGGTAATGAAGAAGCAGCTGAAACTTTTAAAAAAATAAGTGAAGCATATCAAATTTTAAGTGATAAGGAGAAAAGATTAAAATATGATCAATTTGGTATTCAAGAAAATGGTAAGCAAGAAATGGTAGATCCTGAAAAATTCTTTGATGATATTTTTGGTGGTGAATCATTTGTGCCATATGTTGGTGAATTAACATTATTAAAAAATTTAACAAAGGAAATGGAATTAGAACATAAAAATGAAGCTGAAGAGAAAGCTTCAAAATTAGAAACTGAACAAGCAGAACGATATTATGAAGCTCATGAAATGAATATTTCATCAAATAAATTATTAGGTGATAATAATTTAAATAATTTAACACCTGAAGAACAAAAAAAGTTATTAGATGAAGAGAAGAAAAAATTACGTGATGCAGAAAAGGAGAAAATTGAAGAAGAACAACGATTACATAGACAAGAAATTCAAGATGAATTAACTAAAAAATTAATTAATAGATTATCTTTGTATACAGAGACTGATAAATCAAATGATGTAATTGAATCAGTTAAAGAAAAATTTAGATTTGAAGCAGAAAATCTTAAAATGGAATCATTTGGTTTGGAATTATTACATACCATTGGTGAAATTTATTATAATAAGGCAAATACATTTTTAAAATCACAAGATACATTTTTAGGTATAGGAGGTTGGTATGGATCTTTAAAGGAAAAAGGTGGTATAATTAAGGATACTTATTCAACAATTAGTATGGCACTTGATGCACAGAGTACAATGCAAAAGTTAGCTAAAATGAATGAAAGAAGAGAAAAGGAAGCTAATAAAGAGAGCGGTGAGAATCAAAATAATGAAAATAATGATAATAATGATAATAATGGTAGTAATAGTAAAGAAGAAAATGATAATAAAGGAGATAATAAAGAAGACGAAAATATAACTGATAAAGATAAAAAAGAAGAAAATAAAGAAGGTGAAAGTAAAATAAAATCTGAATCTGAAAACGAGAAAGGCGATAAGAAAGATGAAATTGATGAAGGTCCTATACCAACGGAAGAAGAAGTTGCAGAAATGGAGAAATTATTAATGGGTAAGATTTTAGCTGCTGCTTGGAAGGGTTCACATATGGAAATTTCTTCTAATTTGAGAGAAGTTGTATCCAATGTACTTTATGATGAGAGTGTTTCATTAAGTAAAAGAAAAGAAAGAGCAGATGCGTTAAAAATTATTGGATCTGTGTTTAAAAATGTCACTAGATCAAAATGGGAAGCTGAAGAAGCTAAAATTTTTGAAGAATTAGTAGCTGAAGCAACTCAAAAGAAATCTAGAAAGAAATGATAAATTAGTTTGTTAAGCAACTAACTTATTATTTATTAATTAATTAATTAATAATTTATAGTATAAATATGTGTAATTTACTAGTGAATAAATGAGTCTATTCTAAATTTAATTTATTTCAAAATTTTATTGTATTATAAATTATGTACAGAAGTGAATTATAAAAAAAGAATGTGTGTATAACAAATTTAACATTATATTTTTTTTTAATATAAACAATAATGAAAGAATAAAATTTATTATTTTTCGATAGAATAATAAACTTTTCTTAAATCGACAACCTTCTTACCTCTTTCTAATGCCATTTCTTCAGTTGTTTTTTGTTTTAATAAAGCTTCCATTGTACATTTAACAACATTCATTTTCTTTCTTGATCTATAAACTTTAGCTGATAAATCTTTTATACCAGCACATTGAGCTAATTCGAAAACCATTGGATTACATCTTAAACCAGAACCTGGTGGTGAAGATCTTAAATGAACGACGGATGCACCAAATTTATGTTCGATATTACCGAAAATTGTTCTATCTTCTAATCTTGGAATTTTAACTAAATTTTTAACAGCTTGCCAATGAGCTTTTAAAATTGCAGTACCTGGTTCTTCAGGATCTTTACCTTCACCAATACCTAACATACCATTACCATCACCAGCACAAACTAATGCATAAAATGAATTAATTTTACCCTTTGAAGTTTGATTTCTAACAGTTTTTAAAACTAAAGTTTTAACTTTTAAACCCATAATATATCTTTCATTAAAACCTGTTGCTAATGATAATTTTTTAGCTAATTCACCTAATTCAGAACGTTTTTCACTGCCATCTGTATCAACAATTTGATTTTTTGGAACATCAACTTCATTTGGTTGTGAAATTTCAGTAAATGAATTTGAATTCCCTATTTTATGATCGAAATAATCATGTTTTTTAGTAAAATCTGTCATAAAATGTGGAGCAAATTGAATTGGATTTAATTGTCTTTTTGCAAAATGTTTTGGATCGATTACATTTTCAGCTTTTAAAATTGAATCAACAATTTCAGGATCATAATATTTAAGTAAATATTGCATATGATCAAGTTTTTTAGCTTCAACATTTGAGATTTCCTTTTGTAGTATTATTCTCGAGCTTGAGAACATACGTTTGGTGACTGTAGGTAACATCATTATAGTATGTTTAATTCTGTGTCTTGAGAATTGATAATATATGACAATCAGCTCTTATCCTTTATATACTTTTTATATAAATATAATTTGTTAAACTACAAATACAAATGCATTTTGCTTCATTGCGAACGACGACGTTTTATTGAGCGAAAAAAAATGATGGTGAAAATAAAACCGAAATTGAAAAATTGAGAAAAAAGAAAAAAGAAAAAAAAATATTAAATAAACTGGCGTCGATCGACGCAGAATCTACTACTGGGTGAAATCTAATAATTTTTTTTTTTATCCCCATGAAATTATAAATAAATTTACTGGGGGAATAATAAAATATTTACTGGGGATCCCATGAGTTTTAATACACTATAATATAATATAAATAAATAATTCAATTTATTAGATAATTCTATGTATATACAAATTTATTAAGTTTTTATAAGCAAGACTGTATTAGATTTTCATTGGAGCAAATATTGGTTGTGGTAAAGATTTCACTGGTTGTTTACCTAACATAATATTTGACATTGATTTATGAATATTATCAACTTGTAATTGAGAATTTCTATTTAAACCATTAACAACAACTTGAGCATTAATTTTTAATTGATCAGTTTTGAATTTTTCATTTGAATCATATTTTAATTCTGGTCTTTCACCTTTAACAACAGAAGAAATTGTTGATTGAATTTCAATTTCTGGAATATTTGAAAGGTTAATTAAGTTTGCCTTTGGTCTTGCTAAATTATTTGGTAATGTTGTATTTGCATAAGGATAAAGTAATGCATTAAATGGTAAATAACTAACATTTTGCTTTACAGAATCAATTAATTTAAAACCTCTCTTAATTGTTAATTGTTCTAAAGCTCTTAATATACGAGATTTAGTATCATAACCTAATTTATCCTTTGATAATTCTAATTCTGATTTTGATAATTCATTAATTTTATAAATATTTGAATTTGGTTTAAAATTTGAAAATTTATCATTATCTAAATCATAAATTTTTGATTTATGATTTGCACGTGAATTAAAGAAATTATAAATTGTATTATCAGTAGTTTTTAAAGAATTTGAAATAACTGATTGATTTACTTTTCTTCTAATAAATAATGCTCTTGCTTCTTGTAAATCAGCAAATGATAAACCAATTGAATTTAATTGATTTTCTTTTGTATTTGAATTTGCTGAAATTGATTTCTTTGGATTTTTAAATCTATCAAAATGTGAAACTGTTTGAACTGTATTTGAACGACCTGATGTACCCCTTCTTTGATTATTTCTTCTATCGTTATTTCTTCTATTATCATTTCTTCTATAATTATTATCATTATTATTATTATTATTAGCTCTAAATGATTTAGGTGAATCCTTACCTTGTTTTTTAGAATTATATTTCTTCTTTGAAATCATAGTTGATTTTGAATTAGAATTATTGCTTTCATTAGTAATTGAAGCTAATTTTTCTAATAAATTTTCCATTTTACCATTATCAGTTGCAGGTTTAGTTGAAGCTGCGACTGATGATTCTGCAGTTTCTGTTGCATAACATCTTATTTGATTAAATAACCTGACACTAGATCTATTGAACATTTTGAGATTAGTATATGGATGTGATTTATTGTTATCAATACAGTTATTATCTTATCAACCAATATTATATTCAGTTTATGTGTTATACAATTGTATGTGTGTATATTTCGTCTCTCCCTCTCTTCAATATGCTCTGCTCACCTCTCAGCGAAACTCACTCGCTGGTAAATTATAAATGAGGATAAAAAGTGAAAAACGAACAGAACGAGGAATGAATAATTTCACCGGGTAAGTGAAATTAATTAATCATATATATATATATATATATATAAAATTAGAAACACGTGACCACAAATAAAATATCCATAATCGACGCGTCGCTTTCCTCTGTCCCGGAGACATTGAAAAAAGAAATTTGTGCGGAAATTTGTCCGTAGAATTCCGGGAAGTTAATTCTCAATTCTCGTAGGAAAAAGAAAAGGAGAGAGTGGGACAATGCCGTAGAAACGCGGAAGTGGCTAGTGAAAAAAAAAAAAGAAAAAACTTTTCTCTTCGGAGTTTCTGAATCATTTGATAATTTGCTGATTTAATTTTGTGTACGTCAAAGAGATCTTTTCATTTATATTTTATATTTTATATTTTATATTTATTTATTCTCTCCTTTGGTCGAAGAATTTAGTTATAGCTGTTGAAAACTTTTCCAGGACTTTGTTTCTCTTCTTTTCTTCTATTCTCTTTTCAGTCTTTTTTTCAGTCTTTCTTTCCTTTTACCTTTTTCTGTTATAGAATTATTATCTCAGCGTCATACATATTTAATATTAAATACGTTATATAAGGATTCAATATGTTCGATTTTCACACACTTCCAACTGAACTTCAACTTCAGGTTTTAGATTTTGTTCCCTCTAATACATTAGTTAATATTCTAGAATCAAGTAAAGAATTAAATGGATTAGCATTATCTACTTTAACTTCAAAGATAAACGATTTAACAACAATAGAGAATAATTCTATATTTATAAGTATATTCTCACCACAAAATAAAAATAAAGTAATTGAAACATTTGATACAATATGCGTTTCAAATCCATCTTCTAATCATTCATCACAATATTCGACTCCAACATTTTCTAAAACTTTACAGAATGCTCATATTGATATGAATCAAGTTTCAAATAAATTATCATCTTTATTAAATAATAATATTACTATTAATAATAATAATAATAATAATAATAATAATGTGTTATATCGAACATCATTATGCAAATCAGATCAGACTCAAGATGAATATAAATCAGTATTTCATATCGGAAGCTTGCAATATATTCGAAATCCATTAAAAATAGATGAATCTGAAATTCCAGTTGATAATTCAATACCAACATCTTCAGAATCTTCAGAATCTTCAGTATCTTCAGTCTCTACATTACCACCAAATCTTAATTTAATAGTTAATGAAGATGAACCATTTATTAAATTCCAATTAGAAATGAAATTAATGAATTCTAATGATAAATTAGATTCATTATTTAAATTTAATTCGAAATTATCTCAGTTAAAAAATGAAAATTCATCAGTGCAAGGTCAAATATCATCAGATGATAATTCAATCATAATAGATTATATCTTAAGGAAAGGTAATGAAATTCCACCAAATAATGGTTATGATTACGATGTTTTTTATAACTATGAAATTGAATTTAATAAAATTCAGGTTAATAATTTATATTTAATGAACTGTATCGAAAAGATATAGGTTCTTCTCTTTAATTCGCCCACCTTCTTCTTCCGCTTCGCCTTAATAGATAACATATATTTATATATATTTATATATATATCATATATAATTAATAATACTTTAATAAAAAAAAACAAAAATAGAACATTCAAACAAGAAATATAAAAATGTATATATAAAATTGCAAATACGCATTGTGTGCCATCCTCACAACGCGGTCTCTCTTGTTTTTCTCTCTTTTAAGTGAGAAAACACAAAAATCTAAGAAAATATTTTTTTGTCTTGTTTTACACACAAATTTGTCTAATCTAACAATAACAAAGTATTGTTTATTTATTTATTTATATATTTATTTATTCTCATATAATACATCTTAAGAAAGAACAACATTCTACTAATTATTAACAATGTCAACTGGTCTGGTATGTAAGACATGTGGTGGTAGAGAATTTACTAGAGAGTATCATACAGCTTCAGGTGATTTAGCCTGTATAAAATGTGGTTCAGTTATGGAAGAGAATCCAATTGTCTCTGAAGTTACATTTGCAGAAAATGCAGCTGGTGCTGCAACCGTTCAAGGTTCTTATGTTAGTAATGATCAAAGTCATGCAACTTTTGGTAATGGTCGTGGATCTTTAGAATCAAGAGAACAAACAATTCAAAATGGTAAAAGAAGAATTAAAAATGTTGCATTATCATTAAGAATACCTGATCATGTTTCAGAATCTGCTCATCAATGGTTTAAACTTGCATTAACAAATAATTTTGTTCAGGGTCGTAGAAGTCAAAATGTTATTGCTGCATGCCTTTATATTGCTTGTAGAAAACATCATACTCATCATATGTTAATTGATTTTTCTTCAAGATTACAAATTAGTGTTTATGCAGTTGGTGCAACTTTTTTAAAAATGGTTAAAGCATTACATATAACAGATTTACCATTAGTTGATCCTTCATTATTTATTCAACATTTTGCTGATAAATTAGATTTTGGTAAGAAAAAAGTTAGAGTAATTAAAGATGCTAAAAAACTTGCTCAAAGAATGTCAAATGATTGGATTTTTGAAGGTAGAAGACCTGCAGGTATTGCAGGAGCATGTATTTTATTAGCTGCTAGAATGAATAATTTTAGAAGAACTCATTTAGAAATTGTTGCAGTTACTCATATTGGTGCTAGTACAATTCAACAAAGGTTAATGGAATTTAAAAAAACTCAAACTTCAACTGAAACAATTGAAAATTTTAGAAATGATAATAATGAAAATGATAAAAATGATAATGATGGAAATATTAAAAATTCATTGCCACCATCATTTAATAAAAGTCGTGAAGAATATATTAAACGTAAGAATAATATTGAAAATATTGACAAATTTGAGGATTCAATGATTAATGATCCAGTTTTAGGTGCAATGTTAGAAGATTCAGAAATATCAGAAGAGGAAATTCAATTTCATATTAAAAAGATTTTACAAAGAAAAAAGAAAGAATTAGATAGTAAAGTTAATTCAACTTTAGTTTATAAAGATGGAATGAGTAATATTGAAATTGATAATGAAGATTCAGTTAATATTAAGCCAAATTTAGAATTAGATTTAAAATCACTTGATGATAATGATGATTCTATAAAATTAATTCAAAAGGATGATAATGAATTAATTAAAATGATTGAAATGAATAGGCCAAGAAACTTATCAAAATGTTTACCAACAACAGAAGAAATTCTGAAAAGAATTCCTGATGATGATAATGATGAAATATTAAAAGAATTAATTGATGATGATGAACTTGATTTATTTATTTTATCAAAGGAGGAAAGTGAAATAAAGGAAAGATTATGGACAGGTTCCAATCAAGAATTTTTATTAGAACAAGAGAAGAAAAGATTAAAAATGGAAACTGATAAAATTGCAGGTCATGCAACACAAGTACGTAAACGTCGTAAGAAAAATGAGGATGATGATTCATCAAATAAGACAAATTCAAATTCAGAAATGAGTGGTCTTGCTGGCCTTATACGAGCTAATTTATCGGGTAATTCATCTGCTTCAGATAATGCCAAAGCTTTATTAAATAGTAAAACTCTGAGTAAGAAAATCAACTATAGTGCAGTCAACAATCTATTTGATGATTAAAAATTCGACTATCATATATTTAATTCCTTTTACTCTTTGTTTCTTTTTTCTTTTTTTGTTTTTGTTTTTCTAAAATATGTATATTAACTAGGTGGGATAATTTAAATTTAAATTTAAAATAAAATAAAATAAAATAAAAACAGAAAAAGAAAAAGATCGAATAGTGAAAGTGCAATTTTAGAGATTAATCGAATGATTTGTTATATTATTATTATTGTTATTATTATCAATGTATTATATATAAAAATTAAAGAAAATACGCTAAGATAAATCGAAAAAATGTAGACTCGTGTAGTTGATAAAAAAAAGTTAAACGTTAAGAAGTGCAATTTTGCTAGATTAATAATGAATAAATGAATGAATGTCATTATATGCAATATATATATATCATTGTTGAATTTCATAATGGTCTACCATTGGAACTAACACGACCTAAACCATTACATTGACTACAACGTTCTAAATCTAAGAAAAAATGTACCATACCACGTCCATTACATCTTGGACATAAAACACCACCAATTCTTGGATCACCAGGTTGAACAACAACAGGTGCTTGTGTAGTTGGATATCTTGGCATAACTGTTGTTCCTGGTGGTAATTTAACAACATTTGGATTAATTGGTTTTGGTTTTGGTTTATGTTTAACTAATCTCTCTAATTCAGCAGATGTGGCAGGTGGTACAGTTTGAGGACGGAATCTACCCCAACAAGTTTTACATGGATGACCATTTTTCTTTTTATAACCTGTATTATCACATTTTGAACAACGATAAGATGAAGGATATTTCCATGGTAAATAAGGATTCGGATTTATTGGAGTTGGTTTAGGTAAATTATTAGTTGATTGTGGTCTATTTTGACTAGTTGATATATTTGAAGGAGGAGAAACTGGAGGTCTTGAAAATTTTATATTTGGATTTGATGTAGAATTTGATGTTGAATTAAATTTTGTATTTGAATTTTTTAAGTCCTGTTTTGATGGTGGAGGTGCTATAGGCCTTGAATATCTTTGTTCTGAATTTGTCGATATACTTGATGATCTACTCGGTGTTTGAGGTGGTCTTAATGGTGTTTGTGGTGGTATATCATCATCAGGAATTGAAGGATCTGCCATTGCTTCATCATATGATGGTGGTGGCTCTGAGGGCAGATTAGCATTAGGATCATACACATTTAGATCATTTGCACTTGGAGTATGTGTATAACTTCCATCTGGATTTTTCTCTGACATCGTTAATGTATAACTGATGGTATTTGAAGATGTAAGAGAGAAGAAAAAAAAGTAGATAAACAAATGAAGTTGATATCTTCTAATCTGCAAAATCTGTAAAAGAGATTAGTATAATACTCAAACCGTCATTGTTTGACCCAAAAACAAAAATGTGAGCCTCCTCCCTAATAATATTATTATGTAATTGTTAATTGTTAATTGTTAATTGTTAATTGTTAATTGTTAGCACCCTCAGCCCTCAGCCAAAAAAAAAAAAAAAAAGGTCTCAAAACTCTTCGCGTCATGATTTTTGTCGTTTTTGTGGCTGGATGTTTACAGAGGCATAGGCATCGTCTGTCTTGTCGTTGTTGTTGTTGATGATGATGATGATGATGAGGATGATAACGGTCTGTTTAGTTAATACATCATTTCTCGTTTGGAAAGTTGAGACATATCTAGCTAATCTATAAACACCATGATATGGCTTACACAAACACAGAAATTCGGAGTATTTTTCACTTCCGCAGGTACATTGTTGTTCATTTTAGGAATTCTTTCTCTATTTGATGCAAGTTTGCTTGCAATGGCTAATATTTCCTTTCTTCTTGGTATATTCTTGATCATTGGTACACAGAAGACACTTTATTTTTTTAGCAGGCCTCAAAAAATTCGTGGTACTATTTGCTTTGTTATTGGTATAATTCTAATCCTATCAAAACATTCATTTTTTGGTTTTATAATTGAATTTTTCGGAATTTTAGCATTATTTGGTGAATTCTTTGCAACTTTAGTTCAATTTTTAAGATCAATGCCAATTATAGGACCGTTCTTATCAAATCCTGTAGTTGCCCCTGTTATCGATAAGCTTGCTGGAGTTAAAGTATTACCAATCTGATTAAACTATCGAAGTATCGAGTTAACGTGTTTTGTTAAACATTATCATCTTCTCAATAATTGTATTGTATTGCATTAATATAATTATCATGATTTATTTTTATTCACATTTTCTTTATTATATATAATATGTGTGTGTATTCTTATATGTATAATAAATTAATTATAAATTTATATAAAATTATATTGAATAATTACATTTCTATGTCTTTGTCTTCTACATATATTTCTATTTACAAGTGTTAATTTTTTTGTTTTTCTCTTTTGACTATAATAATTATTTAGTTAAAACATCTTCCACTAAGCGTGCAAATTCTAAAACTTTATAATCTTGACCATGTTGTCCAACTAATTGAAATCCAGTTGAATCTTCACCATATGGTATACTTATAGTTGGTAATCCAGCTAGTGACATTGGAATAGTACAAATATCATTCATATATGAAACAACAGGATCTATATCCTTAAAATCTTTAACCAATGGTGGCTTAGATGTGGTAGTTGTTGGTACAATTATAATATCAACACCATTGGTACTCTTTAACTGTTTCTTTTCAATTAAACAATGACGATCTCTGAATACATCATTAAACTCATCTATTAACATACCACGTACACCAGTTGCTTTCATAAAATGACTATTAAACCCATATGAACTTAATGCATAATTACCAAGAATAATACGACGTCTAACTTCAGATCCAAAACCTTTATTTCTAGTTGTTATAAATTCAGGTTCTTCTTCTTTAATTTCATTATCATTAACACGATATCCATATCTAATACCATCATATCTACTTAAATTAGAAGATGCCTCGGATGTACAAAGTGTATAATAAGTAGGTAATGTATACTGAATTGAAGGAATTGAAATTGGATAAATTTCAATTAATTTAGATTCTTTTAATTTATTTAATAATGATTTCCATGATTTTTTAATACTTTCATCCATTTCTTTAAATAAAAATTCAGTTGGAATACCAACTTTAAATTTTCTACCGACATTCTTCTTTGAATTTAACCTTTCAATAGCAATTAATTCTCTAGTTGAATCATTCAAACATGATGGATCTTTTGAATCAGATAAATCAAGTGACATAAATACTTTCCAAAGTGTATCCAAATCTTTCGACATTATACCAACAGTATCTAAACTTTGAGCATATGCAACTAATCCCCAACGTGAAATACGTCCGTAAGTTGGCTTAAATCCATAAATATTTGTATAACATGCTGGTAATCTAACCGAACCACCAGTATCAGATCCAATTGAATAATCAACTAAATCTAATGCAACAGCAGCTGCAGATCCACCACTGGAACCACCAACAATTCTTTGTTCATTGGATATTCTATCAAAGATATCAGAATATAATTTTGGTTTTAAGTATGAATGTGATGATAAATTATCATCTTTGGAATTATTAGAAATAATATCAGTTGATATTATTTCTCCATCATCTTCAGAGATAGATTCTTTAGTAAAAAACTTAACTTCATCATACGATTCAATTAAATCTTTATCTTGTTGGTATAATGGATTTAAAGTAGGGCCAAAATAACCAGAAATAGACGAATTACCCATTGCAAATTCGTCCATATTTGTCTTACCAATACATGAAGAACCAGCTTGATCTAATAATGATGAGACTGTAGACTCAAATGGAGATATATAAGATGAAAGCATTTTACTTGAACATGTAGTTGGTTCATTTCTAGTTGTAAAATTATCTTTGATTGCATATGTTAAATTTCCTAATGGAGCAAACGATGAATTATCAGGTGGTGTGGCATTATTTCGAATGGATGTAAAAACATTGTATTTTTTATTAATGGCTTTTATTTGATTTATATTAGCCTTCATTTTCAGATGTTCTCGTTGATTTCTTATATAAAATACTCCAAAAAAAAGATGAATGTTGTAATATGAAATAATGAAATGATATATAAATTATGTAAATGTTTTCCAAATTAAACAGAAACCGAGGGTGTTGAAGATTTTGAAATTTATTTCAATTTGATATTCTTTTAATTTGTTTTGATATCTTTTTTTTATTCATTTTTATCGATTTTTTCCCCCAAAGTTCTCTTAATAACAATCAATGCAATGGTGAAAAAACAAAGAGTAGTTTCACGTCTAAAACCTGCACCATATACCTTAGTTGATTTATCAACAACTTTAAAACATCCACAGATATCTCCTGCAACAGAAATAAATAATGGTGAAACAACTATTCAATTATACTCCACCCCTGACTTACCGAACAATAAACGTGGATTCAAATATGTACCTTGTAGACCAAATCCATACTTAGATTCAATATTATACTCAACTACAGACTTACCTCCTTATCATGTACATTGGTCATATTTTGATAGGTCACCTGAAATGTTTGTTAACGAAAAAATGACTATTGTTGGTACTCAAAATAACGATGGATGGAAAAGTTCACGCTCAAATGTTGGGATTAGGGAAGGATCATGGTATATAGAATACAAGATTATTAATGGTATCAAAGATGAAGTTATGCTAGAAACAGAAAATGATCGTTCAAACAGTCGTATACAGGATAATATTGAGTTATCAAGATCTGTTACACCAACGCAGAGTAGTAGTAATAGTGGTTACAATATGAATTTATCATCTCATGTTAGGATGGGAATTGCACGTAGAGAAGCATCATTAGAAGCCCCTGTTGGTTTTGATGGATATGGATATGGGATAAGAGATATAGGTTGTGAAAAAATACATCTAAGTCGTAGAAGTGAAATTAAAATTGACAAAAGTAATAACAATAAGTTTGAAGGATTGAATGACAGAAACTTAAAAATTGGTGATATTATTGGATTACTTATTGAATTACCAAGTATGGAGTTACAAAAGAAAATTGCACGTTCGATGATTTTAGAGGAAACATTATCTGATCCGAAAAAGTTGAACGAGGAATCATCTAATAATGAAACGAAACTGTTGCAAAACTCATTTATTGAGAAAGGCGTAGAACGTGAAATGATTCCAATAAAATACAAAAGTGAGTTATTTTTTGAACAATATGAATATACTAATTCAAAAGCGATGGAACATTTATTAAATCCGGTTACAGTTTTTGGAGAGCATGCAATACCTGATAAAGAAAGGTTTCAACCCGCAAAATTGCCAAATTCTTCAATTACATTATATGTAAACGGAGAAAAAATAGGTAAACCTTTTGAAAATTTGTTTGCATTTCTACCACCTGCTAGTGAACAACGTATGGCTAGAACTGGAGGTAGCAAGGTTTCGCATAATAAGAAGCAACGTGACGAATCATTCATAATTGATCACGATGACGGTGAATTAGGATATTATCCGATGGTTAGTTGCTTTAGGGGTGGCGCAGTTGAGATAAACTCAGGTAATAACATATGGAAAACGCCATCAGATCTGAAAGAAAGTATTGGTAAAGGTGAAATTAAGCCGTATGGGGAACTTGTTAAATATAAAATTGTGAACGAATATGTCTTTGATTTAATGGATAATGCGGTTAATAAATATTTGGATAAAAAAGAGCTTGAAATTTTGTAAAAAGATTTAGATAAACTACTGTGTAATTATAGATAATTTGTTCAATGATAAGATATATGTATCATTAGTTAAGTATATTAGAAAGTATAAAAGTTTTTCATTTCTTCTGAGCAATTATCGTTAGGGCAAGAGTCTGTATCTCTAGATTTTTTAACTAATTCACAGCAATAGGGATGGAAGCGGATCTTACAAGATGTACTAGGACAAGCAAGACCACGAGTTAAAATATCACCACAACCATAACAAGTACTTATAGTTCCTGTTGGATATTTACCATATGTGTCTATTAAATATTTCTTCAGTTCTACTAAACCCCTTGCTCCTAAAGTGTAGTTATTATAGTTTCTTTCTAACCATCCGTAATTTTCAAGATCTTTTAAAAATAGATCAGAGTCGTCTAAAGAAGGGCGATTAATTATTGGAGTTGTGTCGTCTTCATCATCGGATTGTATTTCGGGCCCATCTCTCAAGTATTTTACCATTTTCATATATGGTACTGAGTAAGTTATTTGAGACTGTGTAATACCTTCATCGTCAACTGCAGAAGTTTTGTTAACATAATCTGAACTAAAAATTCTATCAATAACTTGCTTTACAAGTTGTATATCATTTTGAGAGTATTTCGTTGATAAACGAATAGCACCAGATGGTTTTTTATTAATAAAAGAAAATATATTTATTGAAGAATCATCCATATCTTTTGATTCTGCAATTTCAAATTCTAATGGTTCAAGACGCGTGTTAACGCTTGCTATAACAATTGAAAGCATATCTAGTGTAATTGATGGTAATGGATCATCTTCTTGGATTGCTGACTGTAATTCTTCAACGTTTGTATCTCCGGAGGTTTCTTCGTCTATATATAACGTTATTAGAGCTTTTTTCAAATATAAAAGTAATGAAGTTTGTTTAATTGTTCGTACTGTCATAACGAGGTCAATTATGGCTGAATGTAAAACTGTAAAAGCATCTTTCTCAATATGAAGTTCAATGAATTCATCTGGAACTAATATTTTAGTGCTCATATCACTATGTATTTGTGTGTGTTGTTATTATTGTTCGACTCTAACAAAAAGAAGAAATCGAACTACAAATCCTTCATCATCAAAGGAAACACGAATTCATGTAGAGAAATCACTAATTGTCAAATCTGTTAACAAACTGAAATAAACCGCGCCTTAACTTTCGTTTTGTTTTGTTCCCCTGTTTTTTTTTTCATTTGAGAAAGTCAAATGGTTTTATTTTTTCTTAACCTGATTCAGGACTCTTAAGTGTAAGATAAACAGTTTATTAGAATTGATCTCAGTTATCCACTTCAACAACAGTAGAGAATATAAAGAGGGCAAAATGTCATATTATCAACAATATCAACAAAATGATCCACAAGGCTCATATCAAACAGCAGACCACAGTATGAATAATGGAGGATATGGATATGGTGGTATGCCAGCTACTGGATTTTCAATGCCATCAGGTTCAATGGCATCAGCTACAGATAAAATGGCAGATTATGATTCACCATTAACTCCAGGTATAATTGCAGCATTTTCAACATCAGGTTATCCTGGGGAGCCAGCATTATTTGAAGAATTAGGTGTTAATTTTGGTCATATTAAGGCTAAAACATTGGCAGTTTTAGGATTGAAGAGTACATCATTAAGTGAAGATGTAATTCAAGATAGTGATATGGCAGGACCTATTTTATTTTGTTTATTATTTGGTACTTTATTATTATTAAGTGGGAAAACACATTTCGGTTATATTTATGGTGTTGCATTATTTGGTACAGTCAGTTTACATTGGTTATTTAAATTAATGAGTTGTGCTGTAGATGGTAGTTTAGATTTTTTAAGAACTGCAAGTGTTATAGGATATTGTCTTTTACCATTAGTGCTTTTGAGTGCAGTTGCAATAGTATTACATTTAAATAATTCAATTGGTTATGTGTTAGCAGTACTTTGTGTCGGTTGGTGTACTTGGGCTGCTAGTGGTTTCTTTGTTAGAGTTTTAAATTTATCAAATGCAAGACCATTAGTTGCTTATCCTTTAGGTATGTTTTATTCGGTATTTGCCTTAATGACTATATTTGCAGAGAAAAAACCATAAATTTTTATTTATATGATCATATTTTATATTATATCATTCATTATATATTTTTTAACAAAATTATAATAATACAAATTAATTAGTGTATATTTTACATGTTTCTTTCTTTATTTTTTGTATAACTTTATCAATCAAATAATCACATATAGTATTTCCATCACCAAATTATTTGGTTACATCTAATGGGGGAACAACAATTTCATAATCTGTTGTTTCACTATTAGTGTTTCTCATATCACGTTCTACATGTATAGTTGCAATAAAACCATCGTCATCAAGCGGGTAACCAATTGAAGAATTTGTATTTTCATATGCAACCATATTTTCTGCACTATCATTATATAAAGCTGGTTCATCTTTCTTTACGATACCAGGTACGAAAAATTTATCATTTGTATTTGATCCAAAATGATTTACCAAATATTCTTTTGGTAAATTCGAAATTGGAATAATATCCGAGTAATTTCTTTTATTTAAAAACAGTTCATATTCTCTATGTTTTTGAGTATCTCCTGGTTCATAATTAAATAACGGAATCATATCTTCTAAAATTCTACCTTTGAAAAGATGTTTTTTGGCTCTCATTGATAAAAATTTAACCATACCATCAGGTGGTGGAGCATTAACAATTGCAGAAGAAATTAAATTTATAATAAAATTTGGATCATTCTTTGGATTAAGTTCATTTGATATTTTTAAAGTACGAAATCTTGATGCACAACATAAATGAACATCACCTGATAAAATTGTAATTCTAACATTATGTTTTTCACCAAAATTTTGAATTCTGTCCATTAATTTATTTCTTTCTTGTTTATGCAAATAAGCACACCAATGATCATTTAAATCATCTAATAGTTCAACTTGACCATCAAATTCATTAACTAAACCATGAGCAATTATACCTTTACGTGCAAGATAAAGAATTGGAGTTATAAGTGGAGAGTCCATAATTCTTTCAATGAAAACCATTCTTGGATAACAAATTGGAACACCTAATAAAACTAATAAATGTTTAATTGGTTTACCCCATTTAATAGAATTTAAAATTTCATTTTCAAGTCTATTAAAAGTTTTATTATAAGTATCTGATGTAACAATTTTATGTTTTGTACGTTCAGTTCTACAATCCAAACCTAAAAATGCAATTGAATTACCAAGTCTAGCAAATATTGATCTTGAATGTTGTGTTATATAAGGACCTGGTTTATTACCAACAATATATGAAGGTTCATTATCTAGACTTTCATTATAAACAGTATGATGTTGAAATAACATATAATATTTAAAAGCATGTTGACCAACACCTTGAAATATTTGTTGTCTCATTGTAATATCTTGATAAGAACCAAAACCATCAATTATATCATGATCATCATATATATTTATTTGTGGTATAGTTGCTAAAGCAATTGGTAAAATTGTTTGAAGTGTTCTACCAGCTGTACCATACCAATAACCTTTACCAAACCAAGATATATAACGATTTAAATAATAATTATCAAAAGAATTTTCCATTTCTTTAGTTAATTTTTCAATTGAATGTAAATGTTTATGTTTTAACCATTCTTTAAAATCATGAGATATATTTTTAATTGAATCAGCATAAATTTGATCACCACCACCAATCATTACATGATAATGAAAATTTGGATTATTATGCTTTTTAATTACATCAAGCCATAATGAACCTTTAAAATCTTGTGTTTTAGTTCCTAAAGAAAATCCATTACAAGAAAAGGACATGATATTCATTGATTGATTTGAGGATGGTAAATAAAATTGATAATGAGGTAATGAAAAATTATCAATGGAATATTTAACTTTTTGTTCAAAATTTTGTAATTCAAATTGGAAAGAATATCTGAAAAACGTAAAATCTTGTTCTTTATGAATTAATTCAGAATTTAGTGGATTTATTTCTTCAAAATTGTAATCATTATTTGATATTGGAATTGAAGGACCAATTAGAAAGTTGACAATTGGAATTTGATTATTATTATTATTATGATTAAAATTCCTGACAACTAATAAAATACTACCTCTATAATTATTTGAATCATTTTCATGAGTAGCTAGAAATCTTACTGTTGGTCCACAAGATACTGAAAGGTTACCTAATTTATAGTCTTTAGGCAAAGATTCGTTATCTGTAGTTGGAACATTGTCAGGTATGTTATTAATTACTGACTTCTGGTATTCATCGATTGGTAATGAGTCAAACCAATTATCTTTAGCTGTATCCAAAGAAAATGCAGACATTGAATTATAATAATTTTGTATAATCTTTTTAATTGTAATTTCAATTGGTTAAAAAGAGTGAAAAAAAAAGGGAAACAGAAAAAATGACAAATGAAAACAATGTTTTCTAAAATCATGTTAAAGAAAAATAAAGAAAAAAGAAAGTTGACAAGCCTTGGGCCATGTGGCGAGTGAAAAAGCGTGAAATAGATGTACGTCATCAAACACAAAAACACAAAAACACAAAAACACAAAAAAACACAATCACTTTCTTTATCAACCGAAATTGTCGGTAGTTAACTCAACATTTTTTATATACTATAACATCGGTTAGTTTATAAATGTTTATATTGACTGTCTGGTAATTTTTATTTGGTATGGATTGATACTTTTCAATCTACCAGTCTGGCAGTATGAAAGAAGAATATCAGTGTAACGCTGTGAATGAGATTAATATCTGCTATGTTATGGATTATAAAACAAGGAAAAGTAAAATCTCTAAACGCCGAGAAAGTGTTTATTTTTTTCTTTTTATTTTTCATTTTTTATTTTTTTTTTATTTTTTTATATTTTTCTTTCAATATTTCAAAATTGGATAAAATAACCACCATTTTCGGAGTTAAGAAGAGTATTTTTCTTTTTAATTGCAACTTCTGCTAAGAGGTTGATAGTTTGTAATAAATTCAATGTACCTTTTTCATTCCAAGTTGATCGTTTTTTTTCCTCTTGCATTGAAATTTTCACTATTTTACTAATTCAAATAAATTTCTTTACTATTATAATTCAAAAATTAACCAATAAAAAATGTCTCAAAAAGTTATCAAAGGTACTATCTTATGTCTTCATGGTTTTGCCCAAAACGGTGTTGTTTTCTCTGTTAAAGCATCAGGTATTAGAAAAGCATTAAAAAAGGCTGGTTATCAAACTGTTTTCATTGATGCACCAATTCAACTTACACCAGCAGATTTACCATTTGCAGCTGCTAATTTAGGTGCTGATGATAAAGCTGAAGAAGTTAATTTTAGAGGTTGGGTTTATACTCAAGAAGATAAATTCGATATTAAACCATCATTTGAAGTTGTTAAAAAAGCTTATAAAGAACATGGTCCATTTATTGGTATTATGGGTTTCTCTCAAGGTTCAGGTATCGTTGGTACAATCTTATCATCATTTAATGAAATTGTTGATGATGATAAAGCTTTAGATCATTTAAAATTTGCAATTATTTATTCAGGTTTTAAATTTGATAATCCATCAGTTCAACATTATTATGAAAAGAGAATTACTTTACCAACTTTACATGTTATGGGTGAATTAGATACTTTGGTCTCAAATGAAAGATCTCAAGCTTTAGCAGATCTTTGTGATGATGCAACTGTTTTAAAACATCCAGGTGGTCATTATTGTCCAAGTACTAAAGATTTACTTAAAACAGAAGTTGCTTGGGTTAATAGCGTTGTTGATGGTACTAGAGAAAAAGATACTAAAAATGATGATAAAAAGAAAACTGAAGATGATATTAATAAACTTTCCGACGATTTAGAAAAACTAGGTAAAGCTTAAATCTTTGGATTGGAAAAAAAAATAAAATAGAAATTTTGTCATTCGTTGCTCTATCTGTATTTATATAATATTAGTTTTCTTTATAGACTTTATAAATTTATTTATTCTTTATATGTGATTAAAGAAGTGAGTTAATTTATATGAAAATGACATCCTCTTCCAGGATTTGACATAAATGAGTTGATTTCAATAACAATGTTTTTTTTGAAAAAAAATTACAATAGATGAAATCATGTTTACTTGTTATCTATAAGTTTATCTTTTAATCAAGTAATAAAGTGAAATGAAAGCTCAAGAACGTCTTCTCGCTCTTCTCCGAAGATAAGCATTATATATTAAAAATTATATACTGCTAATATTTGATATTGCCCGCCGCCTAACACATGTTTACAAGATTAAATTTTTTTAACTGTAAATAATTATTTATCTTTTTTACTGTTAATTACTCAACTTTATAACTTTGTTTTTCTAATGTTCTATTCCTTTTTACACCCTTAGAGTTACAGATAAATCAATGGCAGACACAGAAAATACACCTTTGATTTCACCAAAACCAACAACACATCATCTTCCGTCATTAGGGATAAGGATTACACAAATTTTGTGTGCAATGCTCTGGTGTTTATTTGCTGCAGGTCCAGTATTTGGATTTGCAGCTTTGAAACCAGTTTTGATTGCACAAGGTGTTTATAAAGAAGTTTGTAATATTGAAATCCCACCAAATTCTTCAAATGAAACTTCATTCACATCAAATTTTATAATCTCAGAAGCTGCATGTGTTGATCAAGATTTGAAATTAAACTTAATGTTTACATTGGCAGCAGTTATTACAAATGCAACTGCTTTATTGGTTGGTTCAATCTTAGATAATTATGGACCAAGAAGTACAGGAATTTTAGGCTCATTTTTTATTGCAATTGCATCCATTTTACTTGCATATGGTAAAGATATTGTTCTTTTCGATGCTTATTTAATTGGTTATATAACTTTAGCATTTGGAGGTCCATTTGTATTCATTAGTTGTTTTCAATTATCAAATTCATTTCCAGGTAGATCAGGTCTTATATTAGCATTATTAACAGGTTGTTTTGACACATCATCTGCATTGTTCTTATTCTATAGAATTGTTTATCAAAATGATTATATTAAAAATTTGACTTTAAAAAAGTTTTTCTCATTTTACTTAATAGTTCCACTCTTTATTTTATTATGCCAAATATTTATTATGCCACATGAATCTTATCAAACTATTGAATCGATTGCTAAAATCGGCGAAACTGGATTAGATGAAAATGGTTTACCATTAGATCCAAATGATCCTCGTTATCAATCAAGTGAAGTAGAATCAATTCAAGAACATAATAGATCACGTAGAGGATCAGTTATATCAACTAAATCAATTTATGAAGAAATTGCAGATCAAAATTTGAAACAAATTTCTGGTGGTGTATTTGGTGTTTTACATTCCAAAACATTATCGGAGCAATTTAAATCACCATGGTGGTATATTATGTGTTTATTTACTACAATTCAAATGTTAAGAATTAATTATTTTGTTGCTACAATTTCTTCTCAAATGGAATATTATTTTAATCCTGAAATTGCAGTTAAAATAAATAAATTTTTCGATATTGCATTACCATTAGGTGGTATACTTTCAATTCCATTTATTGGACTTATATTAGATAATTTACATACCATAGTTGTCTTAACAATATTACTATGTGTTTCAACATTAATTGGTATTTTTGGAATGTTACCAATTCAATTCCTACAGTACATTGGTATATTATTACTTGTTCTTTATAGACCATTTTATTATACTGCTGTATCGGATTATTGTGTTAAAGTTTTCGGGTATACAACATTTGGTACCGTTTATGGTGCAATCATTTGTTTTAGTGGTATGATGAATTTATTTCAAACATTATTAGACAATGCAACACATTTTAAATTCAATGGTAATCCAAATCCAATAAATTTCTTACTTGTTGGTTTAACTGTTGCTTTTGGTTTAAGTATGTTGATATTCGTTAAAACACAAGAAAAGAAGATTGTTCGTAATAATATAATTGCAGAAGCATTAGATGGATACGATGATAACACCAGTGCTGATGTAGTTCAAAATACTTCAAGTACATTTTCTTCCCTTCCATCTTAGCTGATGATGGCTGTTGTTTATAATATTAGTTGTTTACGATTTATAATTTATACTTTATAGTGTAAAATTTAAGTAAGATAAGTATGATGAATATATATGAAAAAAAGACATTTTCACGTGACATATGTGGCGTATATATATGTAATATATATATAATATATATATTAATTAATAACAATAAGATAAGAAAAGTATGCGCCACTGCCCCTATCCTTTCCTTCAAATAATTTTATTATAAGATCATCATTATGTTATTACAGTATTTTGTGATGCCCCAAGAATCTGCGTCTTTTGGTTGGTCCTGTGTATCATTCTTATCAGATTGGTCTGCATTTGTTCATTTGTTCCGTGCTAATTACTGAATTTCTAAATTACAGATTATAGTTAACAATAAATAAGAGCTCAAGATCATATTGAACTTGTTTTAACTATCCCAGCATTATTGCAACTAAAAGTAGAAACACATTTTACACAGCTGAGCATTTCGCAAATTTAAGAAAAAGAATACATATAGATAGTGATCCTTTAGATAAAGATATTAATGGCATCCATATTTTCTTCAACTGTACAGTCAACGATTCTTTCATTGCTACTATCACGGTTACCCTTGCATCCACTTGATTTACCGCAACAATCATCATTTACATTTAAGGGTAACTCCGGTCCATCACTTCATTTAACAGATATTACATTAGATATAGATAAATTACAGTCACAATATTTGCCTCCAAGTACACCTGTTAATATACGGCATGCACATGTTAAAGATTTAAAAATATCAATATCAACAAGTGGTATCCAGATATTCGTCAAAGGAGTTACTTGTGTTATAAGTCCAAAAGCTTCAATTGAGAATGGTCAATTTTTAGATCCTTCAAATTCAATTATATTAAAGGGTCTTGATGATCCTTTAGAGGGATTGGAAGGGATGGTTGAAAGTGTTGTTGGTTTTGTAGATGCTGTAAGTGGTGCAAACTCATTTACAAATACAAATTCCTCATCATTCAATCAGAATAAAGATAATATTAATAATTGGGAAGATGAAATTGATGATGATGATTGGACACCTAATGATAAAGAATTTGATGAACAAGCCAAAAACCTTAAAGAGATCTTAAAAAAAGATTTGGAGTTAACAAAGGATTTACAAAAAAGTTTAGAGAATGATGATCCGAAAACATCAAATACTTTATTATCTTATGCCATTGATTATATTATGGGTAAAGTTTTTGTATCCCTGGAAGACCTGGATATTAAAGTGATTGCTGACCCTATTGTTCTGAATATCGGTATAAGTAAAATTAAAGCAAATGGTTCTAAGACTGAAAGGCAATGTTCAATTGAGGGAGTATCGGTCTCAGTTATAAAACCAGAGTTAGATAAGGAAAATAAATCAGATGATGACTATTATGAGGATAATAGAACTGATGTCGATTTGCAATCAAATTTGAATGAGGAAGAACAAAGATCTGTTAATAACGAAGGTAATAATAAAAGTAATTATGATGATGAGGATGATGATTATGACGAAAATTTAATGGCTTCGTCATTTATGGCCGAAAATAAAAATGATATTCAACAATCTTTACTAGAAAGTGCCATGTACTCAACATATGATAAAAGTATTTATATGAGTGCAACACAAGGAGATTTTTATGATGCTGAAACTGTCATTAATGAAGAAACTATTGGAAACAAAGAAATTGATAATGGAACAATATTATTAACTATTGATTTTATAAAAATAGCTTTGATTATGAGGAAGGATCTCAGAATTGAGATAGATAACATTAAGGTATCACTAACTCCTGTGCCCACATTAGTCATATCGTTTATGGATTTTTTGATTGAAGTAAGTAAACAAAGAAAAATATCTAAGCCAATTTTGAAAAAAGGAAATCAAAAAACAAATTCACATACAAATACAAGTATTGTTCTTCAAAAATTTTCAATCAAAGATTTGAAAATCAGTATAACTTCCAAATTATCCAAAATAGGGTTATATGAAAACAACAATTCAGATATTTTTCATTTTTCATTATTTGTTCTTGAACAAAAGAGTCCTAACTTAATTCAGGGTACACTGGAAATGTTTGAATTGCTAAGCAAAGAAGAAAAGTGTGTGCATTTTGCTAGTTCAAATTCTCATCCGGATATTGGATTTGAAATTCAAATTGAAAATGATTCTAATATTATTAGCATAATAACCGAAAAACCTTTGTTTTTCAATATTAACTATTCCTTGATTGTTTCACTTTTAGATTTTTATCTTAGCTTGGACCCAGCAATAAGAAAGTTCCATGAATTAAAAGCAGTCAATTTGAAGAAATATATAATTTCACATGAAAGTTTATCTTCTAGCATTTCTCCTATTCAGAAGTATAATAATAATAATGATAATAATAATAATAACTCCAGTGTTACAAAGACTTCCGAATTTGTTATGAAATTGAATGATATCAAAGGAGTGGTGGCATTATCAGAAAATATACATGAATATATAGATTTTTCAGTAACGCCAATTTTGTATGACACGATGAAAAAGATAGCCAAACTCAATTTAATAGAGGTCATGATAACTACTTCAAGAGGTGAAGCTGAGCTTAAATTTGAAAATCTTGAATATAATGATCACAGGGGAAAATTAGCAAAGTTTAAAGTGTTTGATGTGATTACTCAAAAGGATATTTTGTATAATGCAAGAAAAACATTTCTGATAAATGAAATAGATTTCACATCATCTTTTGATGTTTTAGATAACATTTATAAAATATTTGATGATTGGATTTCAAAGTTAAAAGCAAAAATCCCTAAAGAAACAAAAGTAAGATTTCAGAATTCACCTGTTAATCATCAAAGATTAAATTCTAATTTTATGTCAAAATCCAAAATCGCTGGTTATTTTGGTTTGATAAGAAAATTTTCATATTCTATTGATAATTTAAATGACGAATTTGGTGGTGTAAAAGGAGAATTGCAGAATATTGGTATTACATCATTGTCAGAAAATACACATCAAGTTTCAGTATATGAAATACAAATAAATAGAGTAAAAAATGCACATAATGAAGCAATAATCTCCAAAGGAAATAAATGGAATTCTGCACCAATGTTATCTATCAAAATTGAAAAGTCCTACCATTTTTTTTTGAATAATTTGTTGGTAAATTATAGTGGTAAATGGCTAGCGATGTTTGAAAAGGACATTGGAAAAGATAAATACGAATCACCGGTTTCAACTAATGTTAATATCAATTTCGTTAACTCAAACCCAAAGTCAAGGAAAAAAGTCAATAATGAATTTTTTGTTTCTTTAACAGATATATCTATTGGTTTAGAGCCTGTAAATTTGCAGAGTAAGAGTATTTTATTAATCAATAAGGGTAATGCTGAAGTTGTAATGTACAATGACAAAACTATCATTTGTCAATTTACATCAAGCTTGATTTCACTATTACTAATTGATGATGTTAGAAATATTAATGATAAACATAAGAATAACATTACTAATACATCGATGCATTCAGTATGGAGGAAAAGGGGTTACGTCTCGATTGGTTCTTTGAATACAATTGTAATAAAAGTTAAAATTAATTCCATTGGCAACTTGGAAAATAATTCAATTTTGGATAACACCATTACGAAATCCTTAATAGATGCTCAATTGGATATTGAAAAAGTCAATTTAAATTTATGCTGTGATTCCACTCAATGTTTTATACAATTATTAAAAGATTTAAAAAAACCTGTATATTTTTCATATGACGATAAATATAAAGAAACAACTAATGAAATTAATGTTTTTGATAACATTGAATTTGATTTTTTTGAAAATTTGAAAAAAGAACATATTTCTAAATCACATAAATCCCAAAATAAATTTTCAGAACATCTGTCTAATAATGATAGTAAGGAGGATTTAACCATTGTTGAAAACTTTTATGATAATGTAAAGACATATTCTAATATCTCAAGTAGTTCAGATACATCATATTCCAATATAAATCATAATTCTGCAAGTATTTCACTAAATAGTAGTCATTTTGAACATGAAGACAATAATTTATCAGCAATTAATATTATACCGTTAACTTTTCATGTTAGTATATCAGAGGTTAACATTGAATTGCACGATGGATATGATTGGAAAGAAACTAGGGTTCAGATAAGGCGTGCTTTGAAGAGGGTATCGAAAAAAGCTCAACAAATTGATGAGCATTTAGCAGAAGACAATGAAACTAAAGTTAATGGAAATAATACTAATGAAATGTTGCAAACACAAACCCTTGTCGAAGAAACATTATACCATTCCATTATGTTAGGAGTTGGACCAAAAGATGATCCTACAGAAATTATGAATCAAATTTCTAAAAATATTAACGGTTATGATAAAAATTTGAATAAAGTTAGGGATGACACACAAACCATTGATCTTGGTAAAAGCAAAGCTAAGCCATTACAGTTGAAAAGATCTATTAGAAACAAAGTTTTTATAAAACTTGATGATATTGATGTCAACTTTAAGCTGTTATCTGGTAATGAACCACATCTGAAAGAAAAGCCAGACTATTTTTCAATAGATGAAAATATTGATGATTCTGAAATTGTTAATCAGATTGAGATTTCCATTAATAATTTATTAATAAAGGATAATGTTCCCACATCCAGTTGGAATATGTTCGCCGGGTATATGAGAGAAGCTGGTGAAAGAGAAATTGGTAAAAATATGATAAAGATAAATGTTGATTTAGTACGTCCTGTTGCAAGATTGGCTGCTATTGAAATGATATTACAAATAAATATTCTACCATTGAGACTTTACATTGACCAGGACACATTGGATTTTTTAACAAGATTTGGGGAATTCAAAGATCAGAGATTTATACCACCAAATCTTGAAATCGAAGAAATGTTTATAGAGAAAATTACAATTAATAAAATTGTTTTAAAGCTTGATTATAAACCTAAGAAAATTGATTATGCTGGTATAAGATCAGGGCATACAAATGAATTTATGAATATTTTTATCCTAGACGAGTCGGACATCACTTTAAATAAAGTTACTCTTTATGGTGTTCCAGGATTTAGTAAACTTAATGCATTGTTAAATGGATTTTGGTCACCAGATGTTAAAAAAAATCAATTGGGTGGTGTTCTATCAGGATTGGCACCTGTTAGATCTATAGTCAATATTGGATCAGGTGTTAATAATTTGGTTACAGTTCCAATGAGAGAATACAGGAAAGATGGTCGTATTGTTAGAAGTTTACAAGTTGGTGCAATTGAATTTACAAAAGTTACAAGTGGTGAAATTTTGAAATTTGGAGCTAAATTAGCTGCTGGTACACAAACCATTTTAGAAAATACCGAAGAAGTACTTGGTGG
>JAJLVP010000323.1:0-42429 GCA_030570435.1 Pichia ethanolica | reverse complement strand
TTATAGTTCATTATTTAGGTATTGAACCATTCGAATTACCACCTAATAAAGATGTTTGGTTTATTATAATATTTAATTGTTCAATTTCTTTCTTAGCTGATTTCTTATGGGCAAGAGCAATGCTTTTAACATCTCCATTAACTGTTACAGTTGGTTTATGTTTAACAATTCCATTAGCAATGATTTGTGATATTTTATTTAATTTTAAACTAAATTCTCCAATTTATTTCTTAGGTGCTACTTTAGTTTGTATTTCATTTTATTGGATAAATAAAAATGAAAAGGATGACCAATAACAAAAAAAAAATATTTAATTTTAATTAATTATATATTTAGAGAAATTAAAATATTTTTATATAATTATAGGGATAACTACGATCTTTTAAATTATAGACATTAACCCCAATTATTAACATTGTTAACATTAAAATAACACCAATAATTGTTGCCCAATTTTGTGATTTTCTATCTTCAAATACGAGTTTATTATTTAACATTAAAATAAATGTAATAAAAAATCCAATTTGTAATAATACTGTAATAATAATTTCTGATCCAAATTGATTATTATTAACAGGTGCAACCCAAAGCAGTTTACCTTTAAGATTTGAAATAAATGGTGAATGTCTTTGTAATGTAAAATTTAAACCAGATAAGAATATAAAAATTAAAACAATTGATAAATAAGCATAAATTTTTCTATCTTGCCAAAATTTAGTTCCATCTTCAGATGTTTCTCTTAATTTTTGAAATATTTTAATACCAACTAAAATATAAATAAACCACTGAACTGTAATAAACCAATCAATTGAATTTTCTTTTTTACTATCTTCAAGAATTGATCTTAAATCAATTGTAGTTGTTGAACTTAAAAATTCAACAAATTTAACAATTACAGTCCCCCAATTATCACCTTGATTCATTTCAAATGTATAATGTTCCATTCCTGCTTGATTTAAATTATACCAATCAGGTTCAATAAATTCTTCACCTTTTGCAAATGATAATTCTCTTTCTTTTAATAATTTATTAATTTTATCAAATTTTTCTTCACCTAAAACCCTTTTACTATCAGGAAATCCCCATATTTGAGGAATTGATTTAATACCTAATTCTTTTAAACCATCTAAATGTTTAGTTGCTTCAATTCTAGTAAATATAACACGATCTTTTAAAATTGGAAATTGTCTATAAACAGATCTAACTAATTGTTCATAAACTGGATCAAATTGATTACATAAAGCACAATTATATTTTGGATCGGATGATGTAACTAATACGAATAAATTATAAGTTTTCAAACCATTTAAAACATTATTAAATTGACCTTCAGGTATATCATATATTGGATGATTAGTTGATATAACTGATTGAATTTCTTTAACGGGTATTTCTGCATTACAATTTATTGAAAATATGGATAATATTATAAATATTGAATAGTTCAACCAAAATTGAACATTTCTCATTTTATTTATTTAATATTATATTAATTGCTATATTATGAATAATAAATAAAACCAAAGAGAAAATGATTATAATTTAATGTCAAAGAGTTATTTTATTATTTGTTATAAACAAGCGTGTTTTTCCTTATATTTTTAATTATTTCATATTAGAGCAACATTGTTGTCGCTTTTGAGAAAAACGGTTGAAAATCAAAAAAAAAACATTTAATTGAATTTAAAAAAAATATATAGTTATTTACAATTTTTGCTTTAGAGAACAGAAACCATATTAAGATATACACATAAAACTAATATACAAAGTAGAAATAATAACAAAGAATTCTATAAATTACTGTCTTTAACTAATTATGGTAAAAATGATAAATTTGATAGAACAAATGTTTCACCATCACCTTTATCTGAATTAATAGTATTTTTAATTGATGAATTTTTATTTATTAATGTATTATAATGTTGATGATTTTTAGTTAAATACATTTGATTACTGTTTAATATTAATACTGAACTTTTAATTTCATTTAAAGAATTTTCATATTTCTTAGTCCTTGAATGAAGTTCATTCTCTAATTCCTCTATTCTTTTCTTTTGTGATTTGATTATATCTATATAATTAATATTAATATCATTATTGTTTTCAATAATAGGTTTAATATCATTAGAAAATTTTTTTAAATCTTGTTCATTTGGAGTTATAGGAGGTGATTGATTTTGTAAATCAAATTGGAGTTTTTTTATTAATATATTATTATTTTCAATTTCCTTTTCATGATTTTCCTTTAAATTTTTATTATGTAATTCTTTTTCATTAATTAATTTTTCAAATTCTTGTAATTTTGATTTTAATTCATTAATTTCAGATTTTAATGAATTATTATTTTCTTTTAATTCATTTATTAAAGTTGAATCATTATTATGTTCTTTTAATTTTTCTTTCATTACATTATCTTTAAATGAATTAAAATCATTTTTTTCTTTAGTTGCATCCTCTAATTGTTTTGTAAAACTTTCAATTAATTCTTTTTGTTGTAAAACTTGATCTTCTAACATATTATTTCTTAATGTTAAATCTTCAACTTGATCATAAGCTTTTGAAGCAGTTAAACTAACTTCTTTTAATTGAGCTTCTAAAATTCCAGTTCTTTTTTGTTCACCTTTAATTGAAGCATCTGTTAAAGTTGGAGTAACTGGAGGTTTAAGTGAAAAATCACTTATTTTCATCTTTGGAGTTGCTGGAATTAATTTAGATGTTGTTGAATTAGTTGAAGAAGTACTTTCTCGTTTACCGAAGAATTTAAATGGTGCACCAGCTTTTGCAATTTTAGATGATATATTATTCGAATCGGACATAACTGATCGAAGATTTGTTTAATTTATTTTGTTTTGTTATGTTTTTGTTTGGCTTCGAATGGTTGATAACTAGGATCAATAGAGATAGTTTATAATATAAAATTTCAGATTTGAAAGTTAAATAAAGTTGCTTAGGTTAATTTCTTTCTTATTATTAATAATTCACCCTCAATTTAACATTGCTCATTGCTTTGTGCGCGTCGATCGTCGCTGGTCTTTTTTGTTTTTTTGTTTTTTCTATTTGCGCTCTTTCTGTGTAGAAGGTCAAATGTTAATGTCAAGAATTTCAAGAATGTCAAGAAAGGGCAACGGGCAACGGAGGAGAAAAAGAAAAGTTTGGAAACTGAGAGGAAAAAGTGAGGAATGAGGAATGAGGAATGATGAAAATTGAAAATTGAAAAAGTGAAAATTGTAGTAACTTTTATTTTGTCATGTATTAACTGTATTGATAGGATCTAAGAAGGTTATTTATATTTGTTTCCTCTATCTCAAGTAGTATTTTATTCTAGACCAATAAGATGTGGTTTTTTGGAAAATCAAATAATAACAATAATAAAGAAGAGGAAAGATCTGGTGAAACATTAACACCAGTAAATAATACAGAAATAACGAAAATTGAAGAACCACAATTAAATATTTCAGCAATACCAGTTTTTGATGCATCAAAATTACATCCACTTGCAGGTTTAGATAAAGATTTAGAATATCTTGATCTTGATGAAGAAAAATTAAGTTCAGTTGAAGGTACAGGTAATGGTATTTTACCATCTCGTGGTTGGTCTGATGATTTATGTTATGGTACTGGTACATTATATGTTAGTGGTTTAGGTTTAGGTGGTTTATATGGTTTAAATGAAGGTTTAAAAAATTTACCACCAGGTACTATTGATCCAGTTTCAGGTAAAGTTAAATCTGCTCCATTTAAATTAAAATTAAATACAGTTCTTAATCAAGTTACAAAACATGGACCTCATGTTGGTAATTCAGCTGGTGTTTTAGGTTTATTATATAATATTATTGATTCAAGTTTAGATGCTTATAGAGGTAAACATGATGATTTAAATTCTTTAGCATCAGGTGCATTAGCTGGTGCTATCTTTAAAAGTACATCAGGTGTAAAAGCAATGGCATATTCAACTGGTATGATGACATTAGCTGCTGCTGCTTGGTGTGGATTTAAAAGAGCAATAAATTAATTAATATATTATTAATGATTATGATGTATATACTTTTTTTTTATAAAATTAAATTAATCTTTACTCGATCTTGTCATATAATTTTATAATCTTTATTAAAAATAAATAAATGAAGGAATAAAATAATTATATATTAATCTTTTTTTTTTTTTGAATTAATTCCCATTTTGCTTTAATTAAACAATAATGAGAATTAATTAAATTTAGTTCTTCTAATTCATCAAGCATTTCTAACTTACTAATTCTATCAATTTCTGTTATATCTAATTCATTATCATAAACCCATTTCATATCTTTACACCATATTTTACATTTAAATTTTTCATTATCATTATCATTATCATTATCATTATCATTATCATTAGATTCTATTAAATTTTGAAATCTTTTAATTTGTGATTCAACAGTACCATAAATTAATAAAGTTGGCATTTCAATACCTCTACAAATTAAATTTTTAACCATAATTTCACCATAATTATTTGAAGATGATTTAGAACCACCAATTGGTTCATAAATTAAAAATTCACCATTTTTTAAATAATTTCTCCAAAATTTAATTAAATTATTCGAATCATTTTTATTTAAATAACAAATACAACATTCACTAATTATTAAAGTTGGTAATAAAGGATTTATAAATTTAAAATTTTCATTATTTAAAATTGAATTTAAATCCCTTAAATCACAAGGTATTAAATGATAATTTGAAGAATTTAAATTTGAATCAATTTTTAAAATTTCATTAAAATTATTTGGTAATTCATTTAATGATAAATTATTTAAATTTAAAATTGATGATAATTTTGATGATGAAAGAATTGATAATTTTTTTAATTTTGTCGTAAATGAAAAATCTAATTCAAAATAATTTAAATTTGAATAATTTGGTAATAAATTAAATGGTCTTGTATCATTACCTGAACCTAAAGAAATTATTTGAATATTTGAATAATTTGAAAATTTATTACAAAATTCAATTATATTTTTAGTAATTGAAATTGTACGTAAATAAGTACCTCTATTAATCATTGGAGATTTTAAAGGTAATAATTTATTATTATTATTAAAATTTGATAAAATTTCATTATTATTAAATTCTAAAATTTTTGAAATATCTAATAAATTAGTTGGGAATATATTAAAAAATTGATTTTTTAATTTTCTTGATAATGCAAATCTTTTAAATTCAGATTGACATGATATTAATTGATAATGAATTAATAAAGGTATTAAATCTAATAAATAATTATCATTTGGTAAATAACCTTTTAAATAACATGATAATCTTGAAGATAAAGCATCGAAATCAGTTTCTCTTACCGCATCATCAATATTTGATGAAAGGGGCATAATTTCAATGAAAGTATATTTAGAGATATATACTATATATTTATAGTATTAATATTGATAATTAAAATGCTATTAAAATGTTAGATATGTCAATATTGTAGTACAAAAATAGTACTTGCAGAATCATGTTATAGAATTTTACATATATTTTTATTTTCATTCCTTTTATATATGCAGATTTCATGTTTGATGTTTGAATGGCTGCGTCGATCGACTCGTGGCTGTTTATATTTTTATATTTTTTTATTTCTAACATAAATTCTCACCATTTTGAGAGGACAAGACAAGACAAGACAAAAACAAAAACCACATACAACGTAAAACGTAAAACGTAAAACGTAAAAGCCAAAAAGCGTGAAAAAATTTCTGTATTACCGCGAGCAAAAATGTTGGTCTATTTTGAACGAGTTGACGTCAGACGGGGAACATTAACAGCTTGTTAGTAGTGTTAGCAGTGTTAGTAGTGAGCGTTTCGGAGATGGTTTCATCCATTTCTGGTTCCCTCACATTATGATTAATTTCATTCTTTTCAGTTAAGGATACAATATAATGTAATATATGTCACTTTGTCCTTTATTATCACTCTTGTGATACACAATAGCCATGTCCATTTCTTTATTCACTTTATTTATATGTTTAAATATACTCTACATCACTGTAAAGAAAAAAGAAGAGTAAATATGTATCCGAATCTTCCCACTTTATAATAAATAGCCACAAATTTCAATCATTCATTCATATTTGTAAAACGTTGGTTTTCTTTTCTAAGACCGCGTTAGTGTAAAAAAAATTCATTCATACTTGAATGAAGATAAAGTAATGTAAGTTATTATAACTGTGTATTTACAAAAATGAAAATGATTAATTTACAAGAAAAAAGTGATGTAGTATAAGTAATGCTAATTGCATCTACAATTCTAAAACTACTTAAGATGTTGTAACCACATCATTGTGAAAGACACGTAAAGAAAAACTTGAAATCTAAACAAGCACCAAAAAAAAATGTACAAAAAAAATGTACAAAAAAAATGTACAAAAAAAATGTACAAAAAAACACACAAAAAACGGCCCAACGTCGTGAAAAGTTGTTGGTCTCCGGCGAGAGAAAATAACAATAAGGATTAACCATTATTATTTGTTTGTGCTCTGTATTTTACGTACATTTATATATACATACTAATGTATATAATCAATAGATATTTCCTACTCTTATTTCATTTGTTTCTTCCAATTGATTTGTTTTATTTATATTTTATATTTTATATTTTATATTTCATTTCATTCTTTTACTTTCAAACTTTTGTTTATTTTAAATTATCTTTTCTATTTAGTATCCTTTTTTTCTCAGGTTAATCGATCGATCGATCAAACAAACAAACAAACAAACAAAAAAACAAATAATCAATCAATCAATCAATCAATCAATCAATCAATCAATCAATCAATCAATCAATCAATCAATCAATCAATCAATCAATCAATCAATCTCCGATTAAAAAGATTTAATATTCTCTTAAAAATCTTGCTTATACTACTATTTTATTATATATATTATATATCACAAATAAAATAATTACATTTACTTAAATTATTCAATAAATAATTTAATTTAATTTAATTTAATATACAAATATTTCAATTTTTGAATCACTTTATAATTGAAAGATTAATTTTTATTTTTTCAATTTGATAATTGATTCATTATTTTACACAAAAAAAAAAGATCAAATTTAATAATTATTCTTTAATCATAATATTATTAATTATTGCTGATTTCTTTTTTATCACAATTTAAAAGACTTAATTAGTTATTCAGATTATATATCGTTTTAACATTGTCTTTAAGGTATGTTAACTTTTTTTTATTTTTACTGTTTTTTTTTAAAAAAATTTTTTATTCCTTTTATGTTAAATTATAATTCTATTATACATACAGTCAATATGAAATTTCACTTGATAAAAAAAATTCAATCATTCATCTAATCTTTCCAAGAAAACAAAACAAAACAATGCCAACATTTTTCAAGCAAATCGCGAAGATTTTTTATTTTAAATGTTAACATGAAATTTCAAACAAATTTTTATCAATTATACAAAAGAGATTATAATTATTATTTTAACAATACCATGAGAATCAATCAATCAATCAATAAATCAATAGAATAAATAAATAAATCAAAATTTGCAACTTAAACTTCGTATAATCATTTTAAATTATTATGGAAAAAAATTCAGAATTTTAATTAAAATTAATAGGATTATAAATTTAACATTTTCTAAATAAAGAAAATTGAATGAAACTAACATCATCATCATTTATTAAAAAAATTATTTATTATAGGAATTTATTTTCTAAACATTATTACAATCGTAATTTATTTACTTCTAATTCATTCATAATAAAACAAAATTTAAAATATAAATATTTCATTAATAATTATAATTATAAATCTATTAATTTAATAAGAAAAATGACTACAAATACATTTATTGAAAAACATAAATCATTAGCTAAAAATTTTATTGGTTTAAATACAATTGATAAAGCTGAACCATCTGCTTTAAAAGATTTTGTTGTTAAACATGAAGGTCATACAGTTATTAAAAAAATTTTAATCTCAAATAATGGTATTGCAGCTGTTAAAGAAATTAGATCAGTAAGAAAATGGGCTTATGAAACTTTTGGTGATGAAAGAACAATTCAATTTGTTGCAATGGCAACTCCTGAAGATTTAGAAGCAAATGCTGAATATATTAGAATGGCAGATCAATATGTTGAAGTACCAGGTGGTACAAATAATAATAATTATGCAAATGTTGATTTAATCGTTGAAATTGCTGAAAGAACTAAAGTTGATGCAGTTTGGGCAGGTTGGGGTCATGCATCTGAAAATCCTGATTTACCAGAAAAATTAGCTGCTTCTCCAAGAAAAATTATATTTATTGGTCCACCAGGTTCTGCAATGAGATCATTAGGTGATAAAATTTCTTCAACAATTGTCGCTCAACATGCAAAAGTTCCTTGTATTCCTTGGTCTGGTACAGGTGTTGATAAAGTTATCGTTGATAAAGATTCTGGTTTAGTATCTGTTGATGATGAAACTTATTCAAAAGGTTGTTGTACAGGTCCTGAAGATGGTTTAATTAAAGCAAAAGAAATTGGCTTCCCAGTTATGATTAAAGCTTCTGAAGGTGGTGGTGGTAAAGGTATTAGAAAAGTTGATAATGAAAAAGATTTTGCAAGATTATATGAACAAGCTGCAAATGAAATCCCAGGTTCACCAATTTTTATTATGAAGTTAGCAGGTGCTGCAAGACATTTAGAAGTTCAATTATTAGCAGATCAATATGGTACTAATATCTCACTTTTTGGTAGAGATTGTTCTGTTCAAAGAAGACATCAAAAAATTATTGAAGAAGCACCAGTTACAATCGCAAGACCTGAAACTTTTAGAGAAATGGAAGCAGCAGCTGTTAGATTAGGTGAATTAGTCGGTTATGTTTCAGCTGGTACTGTTGAATATTTATATTCATTTGCTGATGATAAATTTTATTTCTTAGAATTAAACCCAAGATTACAAGTTGAGCATCCAACAACTGAAATGGTTTCAGGTGTTAATTTACCAGCTGCTCAATTACAAATTGCAATGGGTATTCCAATGCATAGAATAAGTGATATTAGATTATTATATGGTGTTGATCCACATACTTCAACTGAAATTGATTTTAACTTTAAAAATCCAGAAAGTTTACAAACTCAAAGAAGACCAACTCCGAAAGGTCATTGTACTGCATGTCGTATTACTTCAGAAGATCCAAGTGAAGGTTTTAAACCATCAGGTGGTACAATTCATGAATTAAACTTTAGATCATCATCAAATGTTTGGGGTTATTTCTCTGTTGCTAATCAATCATCAATTCATTCATTTGCAGATTCTCAATTTGGTCATATCTTTGCCTTTGGTGAAAATAGACAGGCTTCAAGAAAACATATGGTTGTTGCTTTAAAAGAATTAAGTATTAGAGGTGACTTTAGAACAACTGTTGAATATTTAATTAAACTTTTAGAAACACCAGATTTCTCAGAAAATACAATTACAACTGGTTGGTTAGATGAATTAATTTCAAAAAAATTAACTGCAGAAAGACCAGATTCAAACTTAGCTGTTATTTGTGGTGCTGTTACAAAAGCTTATATTCAATCAGAAGAATGTAAAAAAGAATATTTATCATCTTTAGAAAAGGGTAGAATTCCTTCAAAAGAATTATTAAAAACCCTTTATAATGTTGAATTCATTTACGAAGGTTATAAATATAAATTTACCGTTGCCAAATCGAGTGAAGAAGATTTTACATTATTTATCAATGGTTCAAGAGTTTTAGCTAATGTTAAATCATTATCTGATGGTGGTTTATTGGTTGCATTGGGTGGTAAATCACATTCAATTTATTGGAAAGAAGAAGTCTCAGCAACTAGATTATCAGTTGATGGTAAAACTTGTTTATTAGAAGTTGAAAATGATCCAACACAATTAAGAACCCCATCTCCTGGTAAATTAGTTAAATATTTAGTTGATGACGGTGAACATATTAATGCAGGTCAACCATATGCTGAAGTTGAAGTTATGAAAATGTGTATGCCATTGATTGCAACTGAAGATGGTTGTGTTCAACTTTTAAAACAACCAGGTTCAACTGTTAATGCTGGTGATATTTTAGCAATTCTTTCATTAGATGATCCATCAAAAGTTAAGCATGCATTACCATTTGAAAAAACATTACCAGATTTAGGTGTACCAATGATTGGTGGTAATAAACCTGTCCAAAAATTTGAAAGATTATATAAAATTTTAGATTCAATCTTAAAAGGTTTTGATAATCAAGTTGTTATGAAATCAACATTAACTAAATTAATTGAAGTATTAAGAGACCCGGAATTACCATACTCTGAGTGGAACACTCAAATTTCTGCTCTTCATTCAAGATTACCAGCTAAATTAGATTCTCAATTGACTGAATTAGTTGATAGAACCGAAAAAAGAAATGCAGAGTTCCCAGCTAAACAAATCTTAGCGCTTTTTGAAAAAACTAAGAAAGAAGAAAGCATTGATCAATTGTTTGACCAAGTTATTGAACCATTAGTTTCAATTGCTAAACGTTATGAAGATGGTTTATCAGTTCATGAATATAAAATTTTTGCTGGTTTATTAGAGGAATATTATAGAGTTGAATCATTATTTTCAGGCGATAAAGCAAGAGAAGAAGATGATGTTATTTTAAAACTTAGAGATGAGAATAAAGATAATTTATCTGTAGTAATTCAAACTGCTTTGTCACATTCGAGAATTGCTTCAAAGAATAATTTAATCATTGCTATTTTACAAAATTATCAATCAGTTTTAAAGAATTCACCAACTGCTGTTGAACTCTTCAGAACACCATTAAAGAAAATTGTTGAATTAGATACCAGAGCCACTGCCAAAGCAACATTGAAAGCTAGAGAAATTTTAATTCAATGTTCAATGCCATCAACTTCTGAAAGAACTGAGGAATTGGAACATATCTTAAAGACATCTGTTATTTCTTCTAAGTTTGGTGAATCTGGTGTACCACAACATACATTACCTTCTATGCCAATTATTCAAGATATTATTGACTCCAAATATACATTATTTGATGTTTTAACACCATTCTTATGCTCTTCAGATCCATGGGTTGCAGCTGCAGCGGCTGAAGTTTATATCAGAAGGGCTTACAGAGCTTACTCTGTTCAAAGTGTTAAACATGAAATTTCAGAATCTTCCAAGGATCTTCCAATTTTGAAATGGAACTTCCAATTACCAAGTTTATCAACTTCAAGTTTCAATGCTGTTCCAGAAACATTAAGAAATGAAAACAATATGAGCAGAGCATTGTCTGTTTCTGATTTAACTTTTATGATCAACAAAAATGATTCTCAACCAGTTAGATCTGGTGTTTTAGTTGCCGCAAAACATTTAGATGATGCTGAGAGTGTTTTATCTTCTGGTTTAGCATCATTAGCAAAAGATCTTAAGAATCCATCTTCTTTAGTTAATGTTTGTAATATCTTTATTAATTCAACTGACGGATATGTTGATGAAGCTCAAATCTTAGCCAAAATGAAGCAAATCGTTGATGATTACAAAACTGAATTGAATGGTGATGGTATTAGAAGAGTTACATTTGTTGTTGGTGATAGTGATGGTTCATATCCAAAATACTTTACTTTTAAAACAGCCAAAATTGGTACTGAATATGTTGAAGATCAAATGATCAGACATGTTGAACCTGCGTTAGCATATCAATTAGAATTAGGAAGATTGTCTAACTTTAACATTAAATCAATTCCAACCGATAATAGAAACATTCATGTCTATGAAGCAACTGCTAAAAATTCATCCGGGATTGATAGAAGATATTTCACCAGGGGTATTATTAGAACTGGTTCAATCAAAAGTGACATTACTGCATCTGAATATTTAACATCAGAAGCACATAGGTTGGTTTCAGATATCTTAGATCAACTTGAAATTCTTGATACATCAAATACTGACTTAAATCATATTTTTATTAATTTCTCGGCTGTTTTTAATATCACACCAGAAGATGTTGAAAATGCATTTGCTAGTTTCTTAGAAAGATTTGGTAGAAGATTATGGAGATTGAGAGTTACCGGTGCAGAAATTAGAATTATGTGTACTGATCCAAAGACAGGTATTCCATTCCCATTAAGAGCCGTTATCAACAATGTTAGTGGTTATGTTGTCAAATCAGAATTATATATTGAGGAGAAAAATGCTCAAGGTGAATGGATTTTCAAATCCATTGGTACTCCAGGTTCAATGCATTTAAGACCAATTTCAACACCATACCCAACTAAGGAATGGTTACAACCAAAAAGACAAAGAGCACATAAATTAGGTACTACTTATGTTTATGACTTCCCAGAATTATTCAAACAAGCTTTAATTTCATCATGGAAATCATTTGATCCAGCAGTCAAAGTTACCGAATCATTTTTCACTTATGAAGAATTAATTACGGATGATTCAGATGATGTCACTCCAGTAAGTAGAGAAGCAGGTGCAAATAATATTGGTATGGTTGCTTTCTTAGTTAATGCAAAGACTCCAGAATATCCAAAGGGTAGACAATTTGTTATCGTTGCTAATGATATTACTTTCATGATCGGTTCATTTGGTCCTAAAGAAGATGCATTTTTCAACAAAGTTACTGAATACGCTAGAGATCATGGAATTCCAAGAATTTATTTATCTGCCAACTCTGGTGCTAGAATCGGAATTGCCGAAGAATTATTACCATATTATAAGGTTAATTGGAATGAACCATCAGATCCATCTAAAGGTTTCTCATATTTATATTTGACTGAAGAAGATATGCAAAATCTTGAAAAATCTGGTAAAGGCTCTTCTGTTATTACTTCTAAGGTTGTTGAAAACGGTGAAACTAGATATGTTATTGACACTATAGTCGGTATGGAAGATGGTTTAGGTGTTGAATGTTTGAAAGGATCTGGTTTAATTGCAGGTGTTACTTCTAGAGCATACAAAGATATCTTCACTATTACTTTAGTTACTTGTAGATCTGTTGGTATCGGTGCTTATTTAGTTAGATTGGGTGAAAGAGCAATTCAAGTTGAAGGTCAACCAATTATTTTAACTGGTGCACCAGCTATAAATAAATTACTTGGTAGGGAAGTTTACTCATCTAACTTGCAATTGGGTGGTACTCAAATTATGTATAAGAACGGTGTTTCTCATTTAACTGCTTCTGACGATTTAGATGGTGTCGAAAAGATCATGAAATGGTTATCATATGTTCCAGCAAAAAGAGGTATTCCTGTTCCTATTTTGGAAAGCGAAGATACATGGGACAGACCTGTTGACTTTAAACCTATTAAAAATGAACAATACGATGTCAGATGGTTAATTGAAGGTAGAGAAACTGATTCTGGCTTTGAGTATGGTTTATTCGATAAAAACTCATTCCAAGAAACATTATCAGGTTGGGCAAAAGGTGTTTGTATTGGTAGAGCTAGATTGGGTGGTATCCCAATGGGTGTTATTGGTGTTGAAACTAGAACTGTTGAAAACTTATATCCAGCGGATCCGGCTAATCCAGATTCAACAGAATTCTTAGTTCAAGAAGCTGGTCAAGTTTGGTATCCAAACTCTGCTTTCAAGACTGCTCAAGCAATTAATGATTTCAATCATGGTGAGCAATTGCCATTAATGATTTTAGCTAATTGGAGAGGTTTCTCAGGTGGTCAACGTGATATGTACAATGAAGTCTTAAAATATGGTTCTTTCATTGTTGATGCTTTGGTTGATTTCAAGCAACCAATTTTCACTTATATCCCACCAACTGGTGAATTGAGAGGTGGTTCATGGGTTGTTGTTGATCCAACCATCAATAACGATATGATGGAAATGTATGCTGATGTAGAGTCAAGAGCAGGTGTTTTAGAACCAGCAGGTATGGTTGGTATTAAATATAAGGAAAATAAACTCGTTGATACAATGAACAGGTTAGATGCTAAATGTCATGAATTAAAGAGTAAGATTGATGCTGCTGATTCAGAAGAAGAAAAATCAGAATTATCTAAAGAATTGATTGAAAGACATTCTAAATTACTTCCAATCTATCAACAAATTTCAATTCAATTTGCAGATTTACATGATAGATCAGGACGTATGTTAGCAAAAGGTGTTATTAGAAAAGAATTAGAATGGGCAAATGCTAGAAGATACTTCTTCTGGAGGGTAAGAAGAAGATTAAATGAAGAATACTTAATTAAGAGAATTGCTGATCAAATTCCAACTTCAACTAGATTAGAAAGATCTGCTAGACTAAATTCATTCTACCCATCAACATTAGATGTTGAAAACGATAAAGAAGTTGCCTTATGGATTGAAGAAAATCATAAAGCATTAGATTCACAATTGAAAAAATTAAAAGGTGATGCTGTCAAGCAAACATTAGCCAAATTATTCAAGAATGATATCAAGAATACTCGTCAAGGTTTGGCTGAAATTATGTCACTATTGCCTGCTGAAGAAAAAGAACAAATTTTAAAATCCCTTCAATAGATTTAAAAGTTTTAATTTAACTTGCTTATAATACTTTGTTTGTTTGTTTGTTTAAAATTATTATAACCATGTCTTTTTAATGATCTTTTTTCTATTTATAGGTTTATTATGCTCTTTTGCATGTCTATGTATATAATACTATTTATAAGTGTTTAGTTTTGTTTTTTTAACAATATAATATATTTTGTTTAATAATCGGTTATACGAAAAAAAGTATGTTAGAATATATGTTCTGAAACATATTTACATATTTTTATGATAAAAATACTTTAATCTATTGATAAAGAATCTCCCTGCTTAGCCTGTTCTTCCCCATATGTTCTGCTCCGCGATTTCTAGATGTGTTGCTTCTTTTGTGAGCGCGGTTAAATACTACATGTACAACAATCTACATTCTGTTAAAAGAATAGTTTCCTAATTAGGTAACTTTTTTGAAGTTATACTTTTACTGAGTATTTTCTTAAAACTCTTACAGAAGTTCAGTAAAAAAACAGAAAGTGCATAAAACTATGAATATTTAATTCTTTTCCACATTCTGAAGACAATATTTCTATAAAAGGCCAATGATTTCAGTTGAATTAGATCATTTCAATTTCTCGTGTCAAATTATTTTTTTGTCTTTATATACATTCTGTAAAATAAACTACATTATACTAATAAAGCTAGAAGTTCAATCTAATTACAACAAAAGATTTATTTTAATTAACAATACATATATATATTAAAAGTATTCAGGTTATCAAATTTTGTCAAGACTTAGAAATGAAGTTCTTATTATCAATTATTTCTTTTTATCTTTTAATCAGTGGTATAGCAGCAGTTCCAATTTCTAAATTTAATGATAAAGAACGTTACATCATTCAACTTAAGAGACCAGAATCTGTTGAGTTTTTAATAGCACAAGATGATACAGTTAAATCATTTGCCCATTTAAGACATGAAATCAAGAAAGTTTTTTCAATTGGAAAAGAGTTTGAAGGTTTTGTCGGTGAATTCTCTAAAGAAGTTATTGAGAGAATTAAAGACAATCCATTGGTTGAATTTCTTTGTCGTGATTTCCCAATTGAAGCGTTAGATGAAATTTCTATTCAATCGGATGCTCCATCACATTTGGTTAGAATCTCACAAGAAGAACCTGTTGACCTAAATGATGATTCCAATTACTTCTACTCAGAAGAATTTCAAGGACAAAATGTAAACGTTTATGTTATTGATACAGGCGTAGTTGTGAAGAATCCGGAATTTGAAGGTCGTGCAACTTTGGGTCCAAATTTTTCAAGTGACTTGAGAAATGTTGATTATGTTGGTCATGGTACTCACGTTGCAGGTGTGGTTGGTTCTAAAACCTACGGTGTTGCAAAAAAAGTTAATATTCATTCCGTTAAAGTGTTAGATAGATATGGACAAGGTTCATTATCAGCAGTTATTGAAGGTTTAGAATATGCTGTTAACCATCATCTTGATAGTGGTATGGCTGGAATTGCAAACTTATCATTAGGGGCTGCAAAAAGTAATGTTTTAGATGCTGCCGTCAAAGCTGCATATGATGCAGGTTTATTGGTTGTTGTTGCTGCTGGTAATAACAATATGAATGCATGTCGTACATCTCCTGCGGGCTCCTCTTATGCTTTAACAGTTGGTGCAATCAACGATAAGAATGATGAAATTGCCCATTTTTCAAACTGGGGTAATTGTGTTGATATTTTTGCCCCTGGAGTTGATGTCACAAGTTTAAGCAATAGGGGCAATGAAGATTCTCAAACATTAAGTGGTACATCAATGGCAAGTCCAGTGGTTGCTGGTTTAGCAGCGACTTTGGTGGAACAAGGCCTGTCTGTCTATGACATTCCAACAGAACTTAGAAATATGGCGGTTTGGAACTCAATCCCAGCAAAGACTTTGAAATTGAGACCAGGAACACCAAACGCTATTGTCAATAACGGATTAAATTACAGTTACATGTTTAAAGTTGCTGGCAACACTACATTAACAACATAATATGTTTGTTATTGATTTATTTTGACTATACATTTGCATTATTTTGATTGTTTTATTTATTTATTTATTTTAATTATTTTTATTTCTATTTTTATTTTTATTTTTATTTTTATTTTATAACAATTTCATTCACTAGGTCATCTCTATATATATACCCTATTTTTATATTTACTACTTTAATATATGGTTCAATTTAACTCTGTAATGTTAAGTTTACATTATAAACAATCTATATATTTTTTAAAGAAAAATAGTAAATGCAACCAAAAAAAATATAAATTAAATAAAACAAATAAAAACTAACAAAAATTATAAATATACAATAGAGGCTCTAAAAGAAGAGCAATGTTCATAATGATAATTTGTTGAAGGATTCGACTTTCAAAGTTAAACTCCATAAATTCTTATAAACCTATAAGTGACAAGAATGACTGAAAGAAATGACTAAATCTCCGCTATTCATGTCATAATTCAAGCATAGTTGAGAGAACTTGCACTCCACTGGTACTGAAGTACCGTGATTCAATGTTTCATTGGTGGAAAGATTCAAAGCTTCTGGATCTATGGCTGAATCAGTAAATGAAACACTCGAATGGTCAGAAGCACACTTCAAAACTTTCTTCAATATAGTTTGATTTGGAGAGTCTGTATCTTCAATCAAAGGTAACAAGAATTCAGCATTAGTAATCTCATTTATTGGTACAACATATTTTTCATATAAAAGTTTTAATATATTTTGAGAAGATCTGTTATCAGAAAGAGAAGATTTAAGTAACTGGTCTAACGGGATATTTGTCATAAATATGATACGATATAAATCTTGAGTTTTATTCAATTTAAGTATTGTTAAATAATGATTAAAGTCTTTCAATATTGATTGTTTAGATTCACAGTCTTGACATATTTGTTTTCCCAATCTTTGTTTTGGTAGTGTTGCCTTACATGATAAACATAAGTTCGGTTGAGTTGGTGATAATGCATGTGGAACAACCTTATAATTTGATGATTGATCATGATGGTATTTTGCCAAAAATGATAGTTGAAGAAGCGACTGTTGTTCTGCTGTCAAAGTTAAAGGGTTTAATTTAGGATCTATTGAAAGAATATTGAAAGAAAACAGTTGTTCATTGTATGCCAGATCTACATCAACAGTATCATCATCTAATTGTAGTTCAGAATTTTCAAGCATTGCTAGAGTTTGATCTAAAGTTTGGGTTTGGAAATTTAATGGTTCTGCAACAAAATTATTCTTTGGGGGTACAGTGTTTTTGAATTGAAAAGTTGGAGGTATTACATTACTAATTTTGTTTTCTTTGTTATTGAATACCGAATTTTTAGTTGATTGGGGAACTGAAATTTTGGTAGGAGCAGAAGTAGCAGTTGGATTGAATTGCTTACTAGCTGCTTGATATGCCTTTGAAGTACTCTTTAAATGTTCAGCAAGTTTTTCAATTTCTTCTCTAGTAGGGTTTGGTCTATTACCAGCGGAAGCATCAGCATTAAGTTTTCTCTTTGCTTGGTTAAACTTTTTTTGATCTCTTTCAATCATACGGCAACGAAAACATGTTTTAAATTGTAAATGATCAGGATCTTCATCTAAAGTTCTTTTACGTTTACAACGACGACATGTGGATATCTTACCATTGACGTAGTAGTAGATGCTAGTGTTATTCATTGCAAATTGTAGATAATTATTTAAACCTTAAAGTGATATTTCTTGTCCTTGTTGATGTGGTCGTAATGTTTATATTCTATGTATGTGTGTATACTGCCGCGATTTGGAAAAGTTGGCTAATGTATGTGAGGATTTGATATTATTATAGTATACTGTGAGGAAGTAGAACACACAGATCGAGTAGTCTCTTATCAATTGGGACAGTTGTGTCTGTTTTGTGTGTGAAAGAAACTCCTGAGAAATGTGTATAAGAAGAAAGAAGTTGTTTATTTGGTTTGTTGTTTTTCTTTCATCAACAAGTTGGAGGGCAAAAAAAAATTTAGAAAAACAATATTTTTCTTAACAAAAAAAGGAAAAAGATGTGGTAATCATCCGTACACCATTCATTACTTAATTTGTTTATAAATTAATTTATTGTTGACTTCAGTAAACTTATATATAGTAAATAAATTATATTCTACTTGTACAGAGGATTATAGCAAAACTGTACAATAAAGAAATTAAAAAGTAAACGGATTTTACATAAAAGAAATAAGGAAAAAATTAATAATACACTTCACTCAATTTTCTCGATATAGGTATAAAATGAAAATCAAACAAGTCATGATCAGCAAGTTCAATCCTGAATAAAGAATAAAATTGATTCTTCAATTTTCAATAAATTGAACCATATAAAAGTCACATTGTTTTTTAGTATCTCTTTTGTAACGATAGTCTTAATTGTAATATTAGTTCTGAAAACCAGTTTGATGGATAAAGGTCATCAAGTTTCATGTGCATCAGTTTTTATATCTCACTATAGTTCTCTATATAAATAATAAGAAAATTCAAGTGTAGTCCCCAGTTCTTATTCTAGTTTCTATTCTTCATGGTACTTTTTATGTCCACCGAAAAATCTAGCCAATCAATCATTCAAATAAAACGAATCTGCAATCTTTATAACTCGTGTCATTATTCAGATACGAGTTTCTGAAACCGTCAGAACAAAATTGCATTTACCTGTTTATTAATAGTTATAATTCCTATAGCGTAAAATTTATTGTGACGTTGTAGTAAGTGAAAAGTAATCATACGAAAATGGGCAAAAGAAGATGCTAAGAGAAACATATTCGTAGTTTTGGCAAAATGAAAGAAATACTTCACCCCCTGCATCATTTTAATAGCTAACTCTTACGTAAAAAATAAATATTATTTATTAAAGTACATGACCGATACATATAAATTATTTATATATAGACAATAAAAGATTATGGGAATTTTATGATATCATGAAATTGTGAAGGAATCTCTAAAAATTATTAATGAATGTTTGATTGAGTTTTGAGTTATCATATAACTGAATTACTAATTTTTCTAAAATTTGAAAAAACCTTGTTCTTCTAAGTATAAAACAATTTTTTGAATAGCAACATTGATAGAATCTTCTGTGCTTAAATCAGTAGTAATTTCAGCATCAGTAATTGCTTGGAAATTAGAAAGAGCTAATTCACCATCTTTGGTAGAGTAGAAGCCTTTTCTGTCATTAGATTTACAAATATCGAATGGTGTTGTAATAGAAACTGTAATAAATGAACCTGCCTTTGATACTGCCTTCTTTAATTCAAGATATTGGCTAATTTGATGAACTTCTTTAGCATTTGCAATAATAACACCAGCACCTGATCTAACTAATTCACTAACAATAAATGGTAGTGCATCCGCGTTAACAGAGTCTTCATCAATCAAAGTAATGTGTCTACCACCTTGGAATTGATTGAAAGTAGCTTGTAAAGCAAAACTTAAAGCTTGGACACCTGAGAATGGTAAACCTGATAAATATAAAGCAAAACCTTGAGATGGTCTTGGTGGATGGGAAGTTCTTAAAATTTTAACAACTTCTGGGTATGAGAACCATTCTGGAATATGAGTACCATCTCTTAATCTTTTTCTTAATTCAGTACCAGAGATGGAACAAGTTTTAGTACCCTCTGGAACTAAATCAATTGGGGAGTATCTATCTTCATCAGGTAAGTATGTGACCATTCTGAATGGGACAACTTCAATTTCTAATTCATTTGCAAATTTTTCAACTAATTCTTGAGCATCATATGGACCATAGAAATCAACACCTTTAGAGTTTGAACCAGGACCAGCATGATCTCTACCAACAATGAAATGGGTAGCACCATAATTCTTTCTAATAATTGCATGCCAGACAGCTTCTCTATCGCCGGCCATTCTCATTGCTAAAGGTAATAATGAAAGTTTGGCCATACCATTTGGATATTTCTTAATAATTTCTTGGTAAACTTTAACTCTAGTATGATGATCAATATCACCTGGTTTAGTTAAACCGACAACAGGATGAATTAAAAGGTTAGCAAGTTTATCCTTAGCAGCTCTAACGGTTAATTCTCTGTGAGCTCTGTGCATTGGGTTTCTGGTTTGGAATGCAACAACCTTATTCCAGTGTCTAGAATGGAATTCTGATCTTAATTGAGCTGGAGTTTTTCTAAATTCTGTGTAATCGTAATGTTTTGGTAAACTAATGGCGTCTAAAGCACCACCAATGTAATAATCACCTGCAGTCTCAACTAAATATTTAATAGCAGGATGTTCTGGATCACCTCTGAAAACTTTTTTAGCTTCATCTTCTTTACTTGGTTTAAAGATATCACCAATAGTAATAATTGCTAATGGTGCATCATCTCTTGGATCTCTTAAAACAACTCTTTCACCTTCAGCAAAATTTTTAGCAGTTTCTTCAGAGACATCTAAAGTAATTGGAATTGACCAAATTTCACCAGAAGCTAATCTCATGTTATCACAAATAGATTCATAATCTGCTTTGGAATTGAAACCAGTTAAAGGAGAGAAACCACCATTAAGAATTAATTCTAAATCACATAATTGTCTGTCAGTTAAATTAAGAGATTTTAAAGTTGCAGCTTCAGCAATAAGATTTGATCTTTTTGGAGCATCTCTTGCAATTAAATCTTGTAAAACACCACCGTGAGGAGTTAACATTGTGAATATTTGTATTTGTTTAAAATAAGTTTTATTGAAATTTTAAATAATTACAAAAGCTAATACAAATGTAGAAGAAAAAAAAGGAATAAACGTTGGAGTAAATAAGAAATGAAAAATTAAAATAACATAATTCATATAACTGAATTTTAAAAGTCCCTACATGTTCTTCTTCATAACAGTTTTATAATATTACTATTTTTCAAAAAATTATTTATAAGTATCAATGAACAACATCTCTCCGGTTTTGATCCATTTCCTGAAAAATTTCACCTATCGAAATGACTTTTCGGAGAATAACTGTGGCACCACTCAGAAATTTTCATTTGACAGAGATGGATATGTGCCACAGTTTCCGTTTCGAGTAATCAAGAATATCACGTGAAATTATGATTGCAGATTTCACGTGATTCGCACACGTGATTTGTAAAAATTATATATATATATAATTAATTAAAAAAGGTTTGATCTCGCTAACATAATGTCGAAAGTTTAGCAAGAAATTGCTTTTCTGTTTCCTTTATAGAACTGTCCATAGTGAAAATTGCCTTTTTTATATTTTCAATCCAATAATCGTCGAACATTTTCCCATAATTTTTAAATTTTTTATTTTCTCATTGGTAAAAATTAAACGACCAGAAATATTTTATCATTTATAATGCGACAACAACCTTGTTAATTATATTTTACCAGTGTTCAAATGTTTTTTTTTATTAAAGTATATCAATTTTCTCCTTCCCTAAGCTGAGTAATGACCAGCTTCACTTTAACTTGAAAAGATGATTTAGTTGCAAAACTAATTTAGATGGTTAAGATCATAAAAATTAAAGAAGAAAAACAGATTGAGAATTACTGAATTTCAATGTTAATGAAATGTTGATAAAATACCTCTGAAGAAACGTTAAATTTTATGAATTCACCATGATAATTGGTGTTTTGTGACAGAAAGAGTCTGTAGAAACATAAGACTGATGTTTTTACCCAACAAAAAATTGTACAAATCTTTACAAAAGGCTTTTTTAAAAGCTTATTTTGATTTTCAATATAAATCACAAATATTCCAGATTGTGCGTATAATAAGGGTCGTTTATTTAAATCTAATGATAAAGTTGAAAGTAAAAGAAGAGATTTTAAAAGAGAACGTGCTTTATATTTTCTTTCTGATTCGGAAATAAAAATCAAGGTTTTTATCAGACTTAGTATTAGTGGAACTTGTGTTAAATTAAATTTTGGAAATAGAATACAGCAATATGAAAGAATAAAAATAGAAAATAAGTGGAAATTTATCAAAATTATTAATATGTGCAGAATTGAATGAATCAATAAAACTCTAATCTATATCTGAATTTCACAATGTCAAGATAAAAAAAAGTATAGAGACAATATTTTTCAGGAAAGTTAGAACATTGTATATGTAAAGCGTTATTACTGAAAGCACATTAATGCAATGGATAATTCATTATATATATAGTCACAGTTATTTCTAATAGTACAATAGATAAAATTGTTTTAATAGATCTTAACCCTATATTTTTTGATGTTTTCTGTTACCTAACATAGATTGGTTATTGTAAGTTTAAATAAAATTTATAAATTATGTAACTAGAATAAGCATTAATCAAATACAACTTAAACTTATTTTTTGTGGTATAGAGAGTAGATAATATACAATAACAGGATGAGGGCCATTTCTAAAAAGGGACTAACTACTATTTGGCCGCTGGAAAAGCCAATCAAAGATTGCTTAAAAGCCATTTATTTGGATTCTTTTTAAATTTGAAAAATAAGAAATCATTTTATAGATATATATATTTACAATAGTTTTTGGAAATAAATTAAAAGAAAAAAGAATCTAAGAATGTAATCTATATACTAGTGTTAAATAATAAATGCAAAATTAAAATTTTATATTTGTCAACAATTTAATCATAATGTTGTGCATAATATCTTCCTACTTTAATTTAGTGTTCATCTTTGTCAAATTATACCGAATCTACATAATATTTAGTATAAATCAAAGATCAAAGGGCCACTTTAGTTGTTGTTTACATTTATTTCATTCTCTATATCCTTATTCAATTTTTACTGTTCATGGATCATGGATTACTTGCGACTATTGTCCATTTGCGCATGTATTTTTGTTTACGTATTTCCAAATATGGAAATTCTTTTTTAAAATACCTAATTTGGTTATTCAATTAATATATTTGCTGTATTTGGAGATATACGCTTTTAACACATCAGGTGTAGTGTACTTTTTCCCTACTGTCTTTTAAAAAAAATAAAAGATTTATTGCAAAAATTTATCCTTCTGTTTTTCTAAAAAATAAAGATTCTTTAACCAAGATAATGTCAGCTACATCTTCCCCAAGAAAACTTGGTAAAAAGCAATCATTATCAATTTTATCAAGCTCATCGTTGAATCAGCTAAATAATCAAATAAACAATGAGTCTGTAAAGCCAGCAAAAGAAAGGATAATAAGTGAATCCACTGGTCTGATTAAATTTTCAATAAAAAAACCAGAAACACAAGATACAGAGAACCAAGACAATAAAGAAAATAAATTCCAACAATATTCAAATGTTCATGAAGTGAAGGAAATTAAACAGGATGGTAGTGATTCAGAACAAGGTCTAAAAAAAATGCCAATCTACATTCCAATAAATTGTGATGACACTACAAAGTCTGAAACTAATACTCAAGAACTTTTATTTAGATTAGCTACACAACAAAGAAAAGTTTTAGATCTCACTGAGCAGTTAAAGCAAGCAAAAGATGAACTTTCAGAAATAGAAGAACAATGTAAAAGTATAACATCTTCATTTCAAAAAGAAAAATCACAAGAAAATGCCGCCACAAGTATGATTACATCCAACAACGTAGCTTTCTCATTAAAAAAATCAGCATCACTTATTAATTTGAATACTCCGAAAATTAACGCTCAACAACAAATATCTAAAACACAAAAGCAAATGACAGAAACGTTCAATCAAATCACAAGTAATCTTTCTAATATCAACATTCCAAACATAAATATTTCAAGCAATGATTTTCTACTCAAGGGTAAGAATTTTTTTGAAACAAATTTAAATAAAAATATTCAAATGGGTAGCGGACTTTTCAATTCGATATTTAATAATGAAAAAAAAGTAGATTCAGAAAATGAAGAAGTGTCAATCGAAGACGAAATTCAAAATTATGAGTATAGTGTTGATTTCGATTTAGATCGTTTAAATAGAAAAATAAGGGGTACAATTCTTCATGATTTAGATGAGGAAGATAATGTTGATTTGATACAAACCAACAAGTGCACAAAAACTTTATCAGCAATTAGTGACATTTCTGAGGATTATGGTGGTGATGCAGTTAATATGTAAAAGATACTCCGATATATATATGTATAAAATTAATAGGGATGTAACTTTTTATTATCTATAAAGCTAAAAAATGTGTTATTACATGAATCTAAGCCTCTATGTTTTTGTCTATAAAAATTGGTTTATAAGCAGTCTTATGTTTATCGTAAAAATTTTTACATTCAATAACCCTTAGTTCACAATCTTTCATATTTTTATCTCCAATAGTGCCTGAGGTTTTACTGAATTCTTTAGTTATCGTTAAAACATTTTTCATAATTGTTAGAACCTCATTTACAGATACCACAATATCATTGGATTTTGTTATTCTATCAAGTAAAAGTGCTGAAAACATATCACCAACCCCCGTAAAATATCCTGATATTTTATCTATTTTATAAAAGACTAGCTTGTTTGATAAATCTAAACTTGAAATACAACAATATATTGTCTCTGGCCCTCCTTCTAAATCCGTAAACATTTCAGCAAAAATTGAAGATAAAACTATATGTTTTACATTATATTTTTCATGGAATAAGTTGAGAGCTTGCTCCAATGATTTGAGACATACTATTTTATGATCCACGAGTAATTCGAGTTCATATTGATTGGGTGTGACTATATCAACTTGTTTGCTTTCCAAAATTTGTCTGTATATAGGAATGACATTTTCATCAACGTACAGCACCCCTTCATCTCCCATTACTGGGTCTAAAAGCCACGTTACCTCTTTAATTTTATCTTTACTTCTATTCTTTATATCAATACAAATCTCACCTACAGCTTCTAAGGTGTCATATCCATGTACATAACCTGTTAAAACTGCGTCATATACAACGTCAATCTGTTTTAAACCTTTGTAAATATCTATTAAGTCTGATCCAGAAGCACACGCACCCTTAAGTTCACCATAACCTGTATGATTGCTAAAGTTAACGGTATTCAGAATATCAACATCCCAGTTTAACATCTGTAGAGGAAAAGTTGATGCTTTATTTCCCACATAACCATGGACAACATGAGATTGTATGCTCAAGATTGACTTAGATTTAACTATACCATTGGTATGATTTAATTCATTTGTGATGTCTAGTTGTGTCATCGTCCCAGATATAGTTCAGTTAGATACTGTATCAATCTTTATATATGATATTCATATAAATTAGGTAATTGGTTTTGTGGTCAGAAGTAACAAAGATATTCATCAGATTCAGATAAGTGCCATGAATAAACCATCGGATTTGAAACTTATGATTATTTGATGACTCAAAGTTTTTCATCAAAAAAGCCCAAAAGGGAATAATAAGCGCAACAAATATAAAACTATAATCAGTTTTGAAAGTTCTCGATATTTTAATGTCTAATAAAATAAATCAACATAATAAATGGTAAATATTTTTCCTGGAAATACAGTTGAGTTTATGTCTGTCATTGCATTAAGAAATTTATATATGTAGTACTGCAAGTATCACAAAAGCGTTACCAAAGTTCATGTATTGTCTCATTATTACTCTCTCTTATTTCCATTATGATAATAAATAATAATCTTAATAGGTTGATTTCACTTCGGAGTGGTGCACTGTGGTTATCTTTCACTATCAAAATTTTATTTTATTACTGTATTAAGTAATATTTAAATGCGCCCAAAATTTTAATTAAATTAGAAAGATTTCTAACTTTAATGATTATTACTCTAATCCACGCCTAACGTTACTTGTTTAATTGATAAAAAATGGCTTACTTTCAATTTTTATGGCCAATCCGGTTGCCTCTCTTGTCTCCAAATTCCACAGTTTATATGAAAAACTGTCCTCTGATTAATCTTAGTTTCCAGGTAAAAGTAGGAAATTGATCACCTTAGAGCATTCGATACTTAGCTACAATCAGTTTTGGTTATTCTTTTCCCTTAACGGCACTGTGATTCTGTTAAGATTTTCGTAGCATGATCTCAATAATATAAGGGAAAAGATCTAAATAAATATCAAAAAAAAAAGAAAACAAAAATAAAAGATAAAAAGATGCAAAAAAAAATTTCACTAATACTCAAAAACCCCATTTATAGTATTATAAATCCAACCTGTATGTCTTAAAATATCAACTTTTTATTTAAAGTTGAATACACGAGTAAGAAGAGTGTAGTCTTGCTATATTTTTTTAGTTTTCAACTAACTGAACAGTAGTCGGATTGAAATGCATTAATCTACGTACTAACTGTTTCTTGTAATTATTTCGTAAAAGCACAAGGTACTGTTGGGTATCGTTACGGAATATAGTTACTAAATGAATTCATGACATATATTGTTTGTTGGCCCACAATACCCAATTTTTTTTTACAGCGAAGATGAGCAAATCGTTGTTATAAGCAACTTTAATCTTTTAGAGTTTTTGGCAAAATGACACATGAAAAAATATTAAAAATTACTGTCGTGCATCATGTATTTATAATATATTTATAATATATGAAAAGGAGAAGTTATAATCCTGTATCAATAATTTTTACATTTTCAAGCAAATGCTATTATATCAGTTTCTTGAAGTACGTTGATTAATAATGACAAATCAATCTTTGCAGGACTTGCCAGAAAAAATATTATCAACCATTATAGATTTCCTTCCTCAGAATGATAAGCTTAATCTACTTTACACAAATTATCATTTCTATGTTCTCGTACAACCCTTATTGTATAAAAATCTATTATTTACAAAATCAACAGAATTAAAATGTGAGAACTCTTTTGATGAATCTTTATACACAATCATTGGAGTAATGAAAACACCTCTTGCAACCGAAAAACTTAATAATAAAATCTACAATGCTAGACAACATATATTACTGGAAGCGTTGAATATTAATATTGAACTATGTAAATTTGTCCAGAATATACGAATTGAAGGTGACTACCACAACGATGGTACTACTGATAGATTGGATGAAGCTATATATACCCCTTTATACGATTTTTTATTGTCTAACTGTCCAAATCTTAAATCTTTTTCGACATTCAGATTATATGATAACAGAACTATCATTTCTACTTTGGAAGATGTTCAATTAAGAGATTTCAGTCAATTTGGAAACCTATTCGAGTCAAATGTTAAAAATTTTTATTTTGATGCATCAGATAATTCAGTTGATTTAGATAAATATGACAATAACGATCTATTTCAATTATTCAATCAATTAGAAACGTTGATATTTAATAATGAAACTGCACAGGCCTTGATAATAAATAAACTAAGTACCATACTTGAGACCACTAAAGATAAAAATTTTCATTTCATTAACTTGAAGTTAATTTTTTACCACTGTTTTGATGATCCATCCGAACAAATTCTTAAATTTTTGAATAAAATTAATTTGAGCTGTTTGAAAAAGTTTGAAATTGTTTTAGGTTGTGATGACATGACCTGTAACTGTTTAGCAAATTTCATAAATTTTTTGGTTAAACAAGATTTAAACCTTAATGGTTTATCTTTAGTACAAAAAACAGCTCATAGAGAACATAATTACACGGAAAAGTTTGATTACTATGTCACCAAGTTAATTAGTTTATATCCGGCAAAAGACAAGTTGAAATTCTTGAGTATAAGGCATACACCACCGGATGATTTCAATGTTGCAGATGGTTTTGAAGGTAATTATTTACATAGAAAATCTTTATATGAAGCTATTTTACCAAAATTATGCAATTTAGAAACTTTAATATGCCCGACATTCTTACAATCAATTGCTGGTTATGAACAACTTATTTCAAACTTATTGTGGAATGGGTGTGATTGTGAACACTGTAATGACTATCTTCCAATATTTGATAAATACATTTTAAATCATCAATATTATGACGAAGTGAAAAGTCATATGACAGATATGATTTCACCGGTTCTCTTTGGTAATGTTGCAAGAGTTTTATCCAGTAGATTATCAGCAACAAATGATATGTTTCTGGATGTTGCTGTGCCTCTTAATAGATATTGGGATTTTCACTCAGCACCATATCAGATCACACATTTAAAAGATTGTTCTATTGATAAGTCAGCATTTCCATCAATATCAGTTTGTGTTGCGCATTTTTTGAAAACTTATGTTGATTCTATATCTGGTATGATTCCAACTTTAAAGAGATGTGTTTTATCTGGTATATTTTTTGATTCTAGTGTTTCAGAGTTTGGTGCAAAAAAGTGGCATTGTTCAGATAATTAGTAAACAATTTAATAATATCTTTTGTAGAATTCCTTTTGAAAGGATCAGTCTCTAAATGCATTTGGATTTAAGTAAATAATATGCCTTCTAATCACAAGGAATATATAGTGATAATGGTGCATAATAATATCATCAATAAAAATCTGTTAAACTACAAAAATGTAGAATGTAATACTGTAAATTGATCATTATTTATGTTCAATACATCTAACATCTATATAAAGCTCTGAGCCATTCATCACTCATAATGAGGTGCGGTTGCTATATAACACACGAACTAAAAAAATGAACTTTTGTTTACATTATTATTTTTGAATCATTTCAGGCCTTACTCAAGATGTTGACAGGTTACTTCATATATATCAATAAATAGATAGTGTACTCAGTGTATATGATGTCAACAGGATTTGACGCTAAAGATAAATTCATTAATGATATAACTCAAAATCTGGAAGAAATTTCATCAGCACTATATCATAAAACTTTATCATACGAATTAACGGATATAGAAAATTTTATTAATCACAAAGATTATAATATTTTGTATCTTGCTAATACAGAGAAAAATGGTATGTATTGAATTTTAATTTTCCTAGTATATTCTGATAAAAGTATGAATACTAACATATATATTTTTTTCATCAGTAGTATTGTTATCAAATGAAAATGATAATCGAATAATAAATTCATTTTCTTTTTTCACTACAATTATAAAAAAAGATCAAGAATTGGATTTCTCATTGGAAATAAGTAATCAATTAATAATAATAACTATTCCAACAAATGAAAAAGAAAATATTGAATTTTATATAAACAATTTAAAGGGTCTAGTTAAATATGGCGTTGGCTCATACTTGAATCTTTTGGAGGCTAATAGTCAATCAAAAAGTTTGTCACAAAGTTTTATAGATAATACTAAGATAAAAATAAGAAATTTATTGGTGGATATACAAGGATTACATCAAATTACTCATATTCCTCAGCTTTTATCGGATATTCCGGTCTCTATCCAAGATTGGTTAAATGATCACTTTAAAAAAAATGAAATGCGTGTGCTAGAAGATGATGATGAATTGCTCAATGATACGCACTTTTTAAATTCTTTACAGTCATTGGTAAACAGATGGATCAAACAAATCAAATATGTTGTTCAATTAGATAGTGATCCTATTGAGGGTACTATTCAAGATGAAATTGATTTTTGGAATGAAAAGGAAAATATCTTAAGGTCCATTAATGATCAATTATCATCTCCTCGGATTACATTAATACTGAATGTTCTCAAAAATAGTAAAAGATCACACAGTATAACTTCGTTGATATCAAATCTGTCTGTCAGATCTCCTTTGAAAACTGCCACAGTTAATAATGAGTTTCTCAAACTTTTAAAAATTAAGCAACTTTACGGAGCAGAAAGTATGGATGAATTACAATTAGCCATTGAGGAAATATTTGAAATCTTTAAAAAGTTAAAACACAATAAATATCCAATTACTAAAGCAATAGATTTGCTGAAAATGATTACACATGATTATGAAATAAAATTGGTTGCAATTTTATCAAAAGAAAACCTATTCCTAATAGAAAATGCTAAGTTTGATCGCCTTTATCAAGATTTGGTAGAGCAATTGAATATTTATGATTCCAAGATTAGAAATATAATAAACTTAATGAGAAGTATACTAAGACAACAGGATGACATTTTTGTTCCAATAAAAATAATAATTCCAATATTTTTGAAAGAGAAGATGGAGATAATAAAAAATATACGAGATGACCATGAAAAGTTTAATAACTCGATCTCAAGTTTAATAGAGGACAAGGATTCATTCCATGAGGATCAATTTCCAATGTATCAAAAATTATATAATGAATCACAGGTTGCGTATGATTTACTATCCGGATTAAGTTCTAAAGTTATTTTTGAAAATGATAACCAAATTTTGAAGTCTCATAAAACCAGTTATTATCAGCAGATTTCTTTTATTGAAAGAAGACTTGTTGTAGTAATCAAAAACATACTTCTTGATGCAAAAAACAATCCAGATGTGATGTTTTCAATATTTATCAAATTTCAAACTGTAATCAACAAACCTCAAATACGGCTAATGTTACAGCCATTTCGCTCCATACTATTACAGGAAATTGAAAATGAGCTAAAATGTCTTGAAATACAATTTGCATATCAATCTCAAATAATCAGTATCATGAGTGTTAAAAATTCACCAGAGTTTTCGGGAAAAGTGATATGGATAAAACAAATAGTTAATGAAATAAGTAAAATATTCTGCCATTTAGAACTCATTTTGACTGAAAATTGGTCAAATTATCCAGAAGGTAAGCCTTTCTCATCTAAAATCACAAAATTATTGTCAGAAATTGATATTGATAGTCTTTTCAATGAGTGGGTCTATAATACAAATAGAAGAATGTCGAAGACATTTTTAAAATCACCTATGCTTACCGAAAAAATTTGCAAGACGGGCGATACAAGACATGTTTTAAATATAGATTATGAAGATCTTGAAATTTGTAAAGAAATCAAATGTCTCAAACTGTTAGGTCTACAAATTCCGCATTCTATAATTCTTTATTCAGAAAGTGTTAGATCAATTAAAAAGTTTGCTTCACTCATTGATGAATCAATGATGCAATTTTATAGTATAATCTCTAAGATAAATGAGTTAGAATATCTAAAAATTATGGTTGAGCCAGATATCGAGACTGTATTTTCAATTATAAAAATTCTAAGCAATAAAAAATGGATGGATATTACGAAAGTGGTTGATTCTTCTGAAAATGATAAAAACCTAGCATTGATTATATACAACTTTCAAGAATCTGTCTTTGGGTTAACAGATTATATAAAAACTTTAACTGAAATCAAATTACAGTATTCAGTGTATATGAAAGAACTAGAACATTGTGAATATAATTTGATGGCGTTTTCTAAGGTCATACTTAATATTCAACGCTTGCTGCAAAATGTTTTAAGAGTAAAATCACAAACATGTGATACTTTTATCGAGGTGATTAATAGGCAAATTGAAAAAACGTTATTCTCTAGGTATAAGCATGAACTTGAATTATTTTATAAAGAATGGAATGATGAAGAAACATTGATATCAAAATTTAAACAACATCAAATTGTGGTTTATGATCTTTCAATAATCATCAGCCCTCCTTTAGAAGTATCGCTATCTTATTATTTGAATCATCTCAACAATATTGTTTATGTAATCAAAAACCAAAAGAAAGTTCATGTTGGTTATTCCGATATTGATGTTGATACTGAGAATCAAAATTGTTTTGACTTTACTAGCTACTCAATTAATTTATTCTATAAAAGATGTTTTGATACTTTATTTGATAAATTTGATATGTCTAATAAGTACTTGGAGGGGTGGAAATCTTTACAATTTCTTTGGGATAATGATATACTGCAAATAAATGAAGTTGATGAAAATGAGTTGGACATGTGGTTCCAACTATTGACAAAATTTCAAGTGATGAGAGGAATATTTGACACTATTGAAACATCTAAGCGTTTTGGTCTCTTGCAAATTGAATATGAACAGGCACAAACTAGAGTGTATAATAAATTTGATTCGAAACAACAGGAAATTATTGAAATGTTTGGGCAGGAAGTTCAAAAATATATGAATCGAGAAGGTAACTGCCTAAAAGAACTTAAAAAGAATAATGAAAAACTAATATTTGATTTGGGTGACACTAATAGTATAGTTGATTTGCTTGCATCTGTGGTCATCACTAAAGATATACTGGAATCAAAAAAAAAGATTTTAAACAATTTAAAATTAGGAGAAGCCCAACTTCGAAAATACAGATATAAGTTTCCTTCAGCTTGGGTGTTTTATAGCCAGATAAATGATGATGCTGGGGCAATTTTATCGCTAAACTCACAGAATGAAATATTTATTGCATCTCATAAAGATGTTATACAATCTATTATTCACAATGAAATACAAAACTTCTATAATGAGTCCTCGGTTATCAAAGTGAAATGGAAGAACGATAAACCTAAAGAAAATTCAACTGTCGAAAATGCAATATCAATTTTACAATATTTTGAGAATTCATTCAATGATCTAAATGCAAAATACAAAAAATTACAAGACTCTTGTCGTATTTTAGGTTTTACTGTTCAAATAAATGTTGAAGATCAAATTAATGAAATTGAGCAATTGCAATATATATGGAGTATTATCATCAAACTATATAATGTGATGGATAATATTCAAGCTATTAGTTGGACTTCATTTGATATTGAAAAAGTTAAAGTGACACTTCAAGATGCATTGTTAGATTCCAAATCTTTACCTAATAATGTGCGTTCATATCCTGCTTTTGAGAATGTGCAATTGAAAATAAAACACCTTCTAAAACAATTTACATTGCTTAACTTATTGAGAAACTCAAAATTGGATAATTCTCACTGGAATGATATATTTGAACATATCAAATTAAAAAAAGTTCCAGAAGTTCTTTCTGTTAATGATGTTTTAGAGCTAGATTTACTCAATAACGATACGTATATCAAATCGGTAATTGATAGAGCGGAATCAGAAAGTCTTTTAGATTCAACTATTACCGAAATTGAAAATTCATGGAAGTATTATAAATTCAACATATTTAAGATTAAGTTGGATATTTCGCTTATATCAGGTGGTCCAGAGCTATTAACAAAAATTGAAGATGATATTAACACATTGGAATCAATAAAAATGTCACCGTATTCTGTTAAATTCAATCATCGAATCAAGCTTTTTGAGGACAAAATAAATCTTTTATCACAGATTATGAGTGTGTGGCTTGATGTGCAAAGGCAGTGGGTACATCTTTCAGGAGTATTCAAAGATAAAGAACAATTTGGACAAAGTTTGCCATTGGATTCAACCAGGTTTGAAAATATCTCACATGAATTCATGTTCCTGACATCCGAAGTTCTTGCTCTCCCTACTATCATTGACATAATAGACATACCTGATATATTTCCAAACATTTCTCGATTGTTAGAATCCCTTTCAAATATTAGAAAGTCACTTATTTCATTTCTTGAAAAACAAAGGGAATCATTTCCACGTTTTTATTTTGTTGGAAATGATGATATGTTGGAACTTATTGGTAATCCAACTGATATCATGATAATATGTAAACATATTAAAAATGTTTTTCCTGGAATATCGTCCTTATTGTACGATAGGGAGACTTTATTGATAACAGGGATAGTATCTGCAGAAGGTGAAGAAGTTAACCTTACCGAACCTATCTCTCTAGTAAAAACTATAGGTTTGGTTCAATGGTTACAAGTACTTGAAAAATCAATAAAATTTACTTTATCTTCTTTGCTAACTAGTTTATGTGGGATTTTAGATGAAAAATTAAATGCAATGGACTTGGCATTATTAGAAAACATTTTAAACAATTATCCAAATCAAATCATTATTTTAGCTTTTCAAATTTATTGGACAAAAACCATTGAAAAAGCATTAAACTTAAATGAACTTCCTATGCACTTAGAGATATTGCAACAAAAAATTGAGATATTAACTAATTTGATTCCTACCAAAATCTCCTCATTGAACAGAATCAAAATTGAGAATCTTTTAATTGAATTGATGCATAAATGTGATGTTATTCGCAATTTATGTGATGAAGATGGGAATTTGGACTCTTTTATTTGGTTTTCGGAGGTAAAATTTTATTTGGTTGAAAATTCTAAAACTAATGATACTAATAATGTATATTTTAAACACGGAAACTATACATCTTTCTATGGTTTCGAGTACCTAGGTGCTGTTAAAAAACTTGCTTATACTCCTATTTTGAGTTCAGTGCATGTAATTTTGTCTCAAGCATTGGATCAGCATCTCGGTGGCTTGCTATTAGGGCCGGCTGGTACAGGAAAAACAGAATCTGTTAAATCTCTAGGTTATGATTTTGGAAGAACTGTATTTGTGTTTTGTTGCGATGAAACTTTTGATGTTGAATCTGTTAGTCGTATATTAATTGGTCTTACTCAAATAGGTGGCTGGGGATGTTTTGATGAATTTAACCGGTTAGAGGAAAACATATTATCAGGTGTATCAACCCAAATTGAAAAAATTCAAAATGGCCTCAACTGTATAAAACCCTTGATTGAAATATCTGGAAAATCATTTCTAATTAATAAGTTCACTGGTATATTTATTACAAATAATCCAAATTATGAAGGTCGTTCTACTTTGCCAGATAACATTAAAAGTAAATTCCTTACATTTAGTTTAACCGTTCCTGATTCAGAAATAATTGCAGGTGTTCTTTTAGCAACTCAAGGTTTCAAACACTCTTCCTCAATTTCTTCATTATTGGTTGACTTCTTCGAAAATATGAAAACACAATGTTCAAAACAGATGCATTACGATTTTGCCTTAAGAAACCTAAAAATGGTCATTACACATTCAGGAAAATTGATGCGCAATAGGCACCATCTAAAACTAGATAAAGAGTTAGAATTGGAAATTTTGCAAAGAAGTTGTTATGATGTCGTTCTTCCACGATTAATAAACGAAGATGAAAATGTCTTTTTACAAGAAGTTAAGGCTTTTAATGTTGAGTACCAACTATCCTCAGAACATGGTAAGTTGAAATCCCTTTTAGTGGAAATTGCAAAGACAAAATCACTTTTTATTTCAGATGATTGGTTGCTTAAATGTATGCAAATTTATGAAATACAGAAATTAAATTCCGGTTTCATTTTATATGGGCCTTCCTGTTCGGGCAAATCTGTCACTTTTGCATGTCTCATCGAGGTCTTATCCAAAGTCCGTAGTAAAAAAAACGAATGCTATAGAATAAATGCTAAAGTTCTAACAAAAAATACTCTTTTTGGTGAATTGGATTATACAACACGTGAGTGGAAGGACGGTATATTTACATCGATTTTAAGAGAGGTAAATGAAAATAAAAATAAAAATGACATTTGGATTATATTTGATTGTGATATAGATCCAAACTGGGTAGAAAATTTGAATAGTGTGCTTGATGATAATAAATTACTTACACTGCCGACGGGGGAGCGCATTCCTTTGGCATCAAATATTAAAGTAGTCATTGAAACTGATAGTTTAATGCATACCACTCCTGCAACTATCACTCGGTGTGGAGTTATAGCATTCAACAAGTCATTCTTCGGAATACATGATTTATTAAAGAACGAATTATCCAAATTTTTGAAGAAAAAAGTGGAGAATGAAGAATCATATAATAATGTGTTAAGGATTCATAATTTATGCGTTAACGATTTTAAAGATATGATTGTTAATAAAATTGTCATGATGTTAGATAATACCACCATTGAAAAAGTTTACGATGCTTCAAAAAAATTTGTTTCGGTTTTAGAAATATCACCATATCAAATTATTTCAAATATAGGTAGATTGTTAAGTAGTATAATGAGAAAAATTTTGAAATTTGTTCAAAATGAGCCGTTACTGATACGTGGTGACTTTACTACTTTCTTAAACAGGGAGCTCTTAGTCGCTTTTCTTTGGTCTTTTGGGGGTGAATTTACAACTAACGACAAAAAGGATTTCATAATGGAGTTGTTGCAAATTCCAAAGTTCCAACATATATTTGAAACATTAAATGCCGAAGAAATTTTATATGCAAATGTTACACTTCCTAACGGTGAAGTCAAGCCTGAAAACTTAGAGAACATCGAACTTCAACCTCACATAATCTTGAAACCTGATATTGTGATTTCAACATATGATACTATGCTTTATGAAAAATTTATTTGTTCTATACTAGAGCAACATGAGCCATTAATTTTGTGCGGCCCTCCTGGTTCGGGAAAAACTATGCTTTTGCTATCAAGCATACGTCGATCACCTTCCTTTGAGCTTGTTGCTATCAACTTTTCAAAAGAAACCACAATAAACTCCATTATTAAATCTTTAGAACAACAATGCGATTACAAGAAGCAACCAAATGGAATAGTTTTAAGCCCAAAAATTCCGGGTAAATGGATAGTACTATTTTGTGATGAAATGAACTTACCAAAAATGGATAAATATGGTAGCCAAAGGGTAATACAGTTTTTAAGACAACTGGTAACTGAAAAGGGCTTTTGGCATTTTAAAGAACGTACATGGATTTCCTTCAAAAATATTCAGTTTGTTGGAGCTTGTAACCCGGTCTCAGTATCCGGTAGAATTTCTATGACCCGTCGCTTAACAAACTTTTGTACAGTATTTATGATTGATTATCCATCAAATAATTCCCTAAAGCGAATATACAATGTTTACATGAAATCTGTATTTAAAACAGTTCCTGATTTAATTGGTTATTCTGAGACATTTACAGATTTGATTATTGAAATATATATGAAATACAAAAAGCACTTTGAGGGCTCAACAAAACCTCATTATTCATGCTCACCAAGAGAATTGACCAGATGGGTGAAAGGTTTATATATCGCTTTAAAATCGTCTACTTCGTATGATATGCAAACTCTACTCAGACTTTGTGCGTATGAAGGCTTGCGTTTATTTTCAGATAGATTGATGTTGGATGAAGAAAAAGATTGGATATTTAGTACTATTTTCAATACTACAAAGGTATTTTTTCCACATTTAGACATACCCACCATATTATCTACACCTATTTTGTTTTCTGACTGGCTCAATTATGAATATCAACCAGTAAATTGTGAAAAATTAAGAAAATTTGTGGCCGAAAGATTCAACGTTTTTAGTGAAGAAGAGTCAAATGTTAATATTGTTTTATACGATGAATTATTGGATCATATCCTTCGTATAGATCGAGTGCTAAAAAATGTACAGGGTCATATGATACTTGTTGGTCCAAGTGGAAGTGGAAAAACTACTATTGCAAAGTTTGTCTCTTGGATGAACGGTATTAGTGTTTTTCAGCTAAATGTGTCAAAAAAATATGGCTTAGAAGATTTTGATAAAACACTTAAAAAATTATTAATGCGTGCTTCTGCCGGACAGGAACAGATATGTTGTGTTATTGATGAATCTACAATTTTGGAAAGCTCATTTTTAGAGAAGATGAACACTTTATTAGCAAATGCAGAAGTACCAGGGCTTTTTGAAGGGGATGAATACGATAATTTAATTGATTTGTGTTTGAAAACTTCCAAAGAGAATGGTTTATTGTTGGACACAACTGATGAGATATATCGATGGTTCGTTCAGCAGGTGGCTGATAATTTTCATGTAATATTCACCATGACTGATCCATATGCATCTGAAATAAATCCCTTTATTTCATCTACAGCACTTTTCAATAGATGTGTTGTTAATTGGATGGGTTCGTGGTCTCAAAAAGCACTAGAGACAATATCTCAAGAACTCTTAATCAATATTCCTCTTGATAAATCAGATTATAAATTTCAAGACCAGGACGGTTCTCTTTATGGTTTACGCTCTATTGTAACTGAGATATTTGTCACAATCCATGTAAACGCCATTGCCTTATTCGGTTCAGAAGTTGGTTCATCTCATTTTTTATCATTGTTAAGGTCTTTTTCCTCTATTTATATTGAAAATCAGGATTCATTACAAGCATTAAATTCACATGTTGACAAAGGATTGACACGAATAAAAGAAACTTTTCTTAAAGTTAAACAGCTCAAAATTATTATGTCAGAAAAGGAAAAGGCCCTTCACGTTGAAGAAGAAAAAGCCCGAAATCTTCTGGACAAAATGATCACAGATCAAAATGAATCAGAGAGAAAACAGGATCTATCTGTAAAAATGCAGGAATTATTTGCTGAACAGGAAAAGGTAATCATATCAAGGAGAGAAACTGTTGTTCATGAACTAAATTATGTGGAAAAGTTGATAGAGGAGGCACAAAAAGGTGTATTAGATATTAAAAAGCCACATTTAACAGAGCTCAGGTCAATGCATAATCCGCCAGAAACGATCAAATTGGTTTTAGAATCTATATGTATTATGCTTGGGTATGATGTACATAATTGGAAAGATGTTCAGCATGTGATAAGGCAAGATGATTTTATTGCAAGTATCATAAATTTTAAAGGTGAGAAGCAATTAACTCAAGATTTGCTTTCTGTCATGCACAAAAATTATTTGACTAAATCTAACTTTAATTTTGACTCTGCCAATAGAGCTAGTAAAGCATGTGGACCATTGTTTATGTGGATAGAAGCCCAATTAAAGTTTTCAGCAATTGCCGTCAAAGTTGGTCCTCTAAAATACGAACTCAAGAAATTAGAAAATGAATTGGTTGATACTAAAGCCAAATTGATTGCCATTAACAGTTTAATTAAAGATTTAAACGATGAAATTGAACGTTACAAATTCCAATATAGTGAAACTATAAGGGCTAAAGAAAAAATCAAAATAGAACTACAAAATGTCAAAGATAAAATGGAACGTAGTGTCAAATTACTTTCTAATTTGAAAGGAGAACGTGAAAGATGGGAAAAAAATATATTTGAATACAAGCATCGTAATGATTGTGTGATTGGTGATTCAATATTATCGGCAGCTTTTATTACATATTGTGGAAATTTTATTCCATCTAAAAGAAATGATTTATACGACTCTTGGAAAAATTTGTTACAAAATTATAATATTCAATTCAATTCTTCAGTTGGTACTTCGAAATTTGCAGGTCTTGTCTCCACCGAAAAAATTATTGAATGGGAGAGGCATGGTATGCCTAATGATGAACAATTTGTTGGTAATACATCTATTATGATGAGCCCATTCAATAAAAAATATTCATATATTATTGATCCAAGCAATACGGTGGTTCAATTTTTTTCTAAGCTAATTGATCCTAAAAAATTGGTAGTAACTAGTTTTTTAGATCCTGAATTTGAAAAAAAATTGGAAAATTGTGTGAAATTTGGTGGCACTATTTTGATCAAAGATGGAGAATACTATGATCCGATTATAAACAGGTTGATTGCGAAAGATTTCCGTATAATGGGAGCTGGTAGAATGATTGTTAATCTGGGTGAAAAAACTATTGATATGTCTTCAGAGTTTAAACTGTATATTCACACTAGGGACAGTAGTACTAAAGTTTTACCATTTGTGTCTAGTAGAATGAGTATTTTGAATTATTCATTTACAAGGGATACTATGATAAACCAAGCTTTAAATTTAACTTTAGAAGTTAAAGAACCTGAAATTGAAAATAAGAGAATAACGTTAGTAAAACAAAATACGGAGTGTATTCATCAAGTCCAAGTTTATGAACAAGAGTTGCTTACTTTGTTGAGCTCTTGTGAAAACAATTTATTGGATGATGATAAATTACTATCAAAACTTGAAATGATAAAACAGAAAACAGAAGAGCTCGAACTTCAAATATTAGAGTCTGATAGAACTATGGCTGAATGTAATCTAATTAGAAATGACTTCAAGCCCTTGGGTGATTTATATGCAAGATTAATTACAGTTCTTGATGAATTTTCGAGTATCAACACAATATACCAATACTCCAAAATTCAATTGGAAAATATATTATTGAATACATTAAATTTCAATTTGGTATCTAGTGTTGATGAAATGAAATCAGAATTCTCCAAAATGGTATATAGAGAGTTATCTATATCATTGTTGCAACAAGATAAAGATTTATTGAAAAAGATATTACAAAACTTTTCAGGTATCGAAAACTTTGAAAATATGAGCATTGGTGACAGTTTTTTGGAAAGTTCGATTATATTATTGAGGTCGAGTAGAGGTAATGATTCTACAATACTGGTTAAAGAATTATCAAGATCAAATAACAAGGAACTCATTACATATTCATTGGGATCGTCAGATGGTCCTAAAATTGCAAATAAGATGATAATGGAACTTAAAGGAACTAAAAAATGGTTGGTCATTGAAAATATTGAAATTTCTAGTGAATTTTTGGAGTTAATTTCTGAAACAATAACTGTATTGAAATCGGTTACCAAATCCGAAAAATCAGAATTCAAGTTAATATTAACTTGTAAAATGGAAGCTAATCTTCCACCACTTTTGGTGCAAACCTGCAAGCAAATACTAATAGAAAATGAGCAAGGTTTGAAAGTTAATTTATGTGACCAATTGTTAAGTGAGACAAGTTCGTTAAATATCAATAAACTGAATGATATTAAACCGAAACCTTTCAAGAAAATATTTTTCATTCTCGTTTGGTTTTATTCGGTTATTCTATCCAAACTTCGATTCAAAAAAGGAGGGTTTACTAAACAATATGAGTTGAACCCAGTTGATTTACGAAACGCTGAAAACTTTATCAAGAACTTTATTGATTGGAAATATAATAAGAGTAAAGAAGAAGATAGTATTGTTAATAATTACGAGATTGATTCTAATATTTTTGATATTATTGGAAATATGATTTGTTCGTTGATATTTGGTGGAAAATTTGACAATCCGAATGATTTGAAATTATTGACTGAAAGTGGATTGTCATTATTCAGAATTGAGATGTTGGATAAAAATTTCAATCTACTAAAATTCGGTGGGTCTGAAAAATTGTATGCTCCTGAAAGCTTTAACACTTTAGAATACATTGAATGGATAAAAGAACTACCTGAAGCTGAACCAATGGATTGGTTGGGATTACCTGATGATGCTGAACAAGAAAAAATTAAGACGATTGAAGCTAGAAACAACCAGCTTTTCGTTCAAATTATCAAAAAGGTAAATTAAAATAAAATTATATAATAATAGTATAGATAACTAACTATAGATAAGTATGTTAGTATAAATAGTAATTATTTTATTTAAGGTGGCTTATGTAAGCAAGCCATAATTAATTCGTAGAAAAAAAATAAAAAAGTTATTTCTGAGCATTTCTGGCTTTATGTTGATTCTTTTAGGTTTCACATCATATCTAAGAGAAAGAGTTTATATTGCTAGTATTCATCATTTTAATCTGAGACAAGAAATTACTTGAAAATAATATAATAATTAAAATATGGGATTGTTTTGGGGATCATCTGGTAACAGTAGTGGGGACAAGTCGAGTAAAGGTAATATTACAAATGAAAGTAACAATGAAGATGTTGATAATATTCCTGATGACTTAAAAGATTTTCTTAATAAGAAAGAATCACAGTTAAGTAATAGAGAATTTAAAGTTTTATTGCAAAGACAATCAGCTAATGCTGAAGCATCGAAATTAGCTGAAAAGGAAAATAACAATGAGCAAGGACCTGATTTTTTAACGATGTTACAGGCTAAAACTCCACAAGATAAAGAAATTGAGAATAAGGACGATAATAATGTCAATGTTATTAGTGATAAAGACGGTAATAAAATTGAAATACCGAAACTTCCAACTTCAGTATCAATGGCAAATAGTATGAAAAAACCAAAAGATTATCAAAATTTTGAACTTGAAAAATATCGTCGTGAAAATGATGAGAAAGAAGTTGTTTTAACAAATTGTTCAGAAATTCAATATGCATTTTACGAATGCTTAGGAAGGCAGAGTATATGGGATAGAGTTAGTGCTATCTCAAAATTAGATAGTGATGAGTGTACTAAATTAGCAGATTTTTTTATGGCATGTACAGAAATTCAGAAAAAGGCATTTTTAATGTTCGATTATTCAACTTTAGAGACCATAGATGAAATGAAGACAGCATCTAATAAAATTGATAAGGTTTTCAACAGATCATTTAAAA